>QANX01003200.1:0-116756 GCA_003254975.1 Ochetophila trinervis
TTCACTGTAAAAAAATAAAATTGAAATTGTTGAACGGAGAATATTATCAGCTATGAAATACTAAAATAACAACACTCAATTAACGAAAAAACCATTTCTTTGATGCCACTGATGATTTTTGATAATTAGATTAATAGATATTTTAGTTTATTTGAGAAAAAGCCAAGATGTAAAACACAGATGAACAAATAAAGAACCAATGGAAGGAAAAGGGAAAGCAAAGTTTGAAGAATAGTGTACTAGTCGAAAGACTTTAGTGGCTTGAATAACTTAACAGCTGATTAGTAACTTACAACTACGTGGAAAGGGCAGAGCAAGAGTTGGTTGCCTTTTATAGCTGTACAATTCAATTTGCTCAAATCACAATTCTCTGAATTAAATTGAGATTCATTTATGCGCATACAAAAGTCAATTCTAAGAATTGACGGAAGAAATTATTATCATGGCAAAGGCACAAGTGGCCTATATGCATAAAGCAAAAATTGATCAAGTAGAACAATTTGATATTGAAGCTTAAGATAATTAAGCTAGTATGTTATAAATAATTTGAAAAAACAAATTCTCCAAGTGGGTTTGTAGAAGTACAATTCATTTTTCCACACAAATACTTGAAACTTCACTAGAATAGCATCTAACTTTCAAAGATAATTAACATACAAGTAATTAAACTCTGATACAGTTAGTATTTATAAACATATATAATATAACATGGATATACAAGGTATAAAACACATTAATAAATTACAAGGAAGATGCACATACCCTTTGGCTAAATGCCATCCCCAAAGATTTTTCCAGCTTTGTTCAAAGCAATATCTTCTATCGGGAAGATTTTCCTCATACATATCAATGGGATCAGATTCAAACATAGCTAATGCATCTCCAAAACTTCCCTTCTCTGACTTGTTAATAGCATAAAAGAGCCGGGCCTTTTGAAGTCAAATTATATAGCGAAGGCTAAGATAAAGTGGTCAAGAAGATATAAAATTGGTAAACTAGGATAAAATGCAGAAAGTAAAACTTGATAACAGAACAGAAAAAGCATGGCTGAAATAGAAATAGTTGGCTTAGAAAACAAAAGCCAAACCGTTAAACCAGCCTCACGCTGTGCCCTCCACTCTAAGAGTCCAGCCACAAGGCCCAAACTCTCAATTTGGTATGGGCGAGCCAGAATCGTACAAATGTCAACCCTACTAGGGTGGGTTGGGCTGCTGTCCAAACATTTCAAGGCCCTCACTCGAATTACAAGTTCTCGTTACAAAGCTCGGCGACGTGTGTGCATGTGAGAGACCTTACGAATGCACATTCGAGTTAATCTCTAGCAATGTGGGATTATAGCATAGGTGAAATACCAAAAAGTTGACTTAGAATTTGAACTCTTTTTATAAGAAAGGAAAAGGGATTTTAAAAGATGGGAACTGAATTTGAAAGGGAAGAACTGTGTTTAGTTGGGTGCGGAGGGAAATTGGGTATAAAATGAAAAATATTTTGTTAACTTTTAAGCTTTTAATGAGGGAAAAATAGAAAAAAAAAAATTGATATGTTCATTCCAGCCATGGGTTCATTCAATGCCACGTGGAGACTCTTTCTTGTGCCATGTTGGATGTTGGACGTTAATTACATGGTTCATGCAACGTGTGTTTAGTTAGGTTTGTTCATGGTTGTTGTTAATGCCGTAGGACTTGGTCTTTTATCATAATTGTTGTTGGTTTCCTTATTGTTATTAGGTTGTTATTTGTTTCTTAGTTTATGGCCACTAGAATTAGTGGATAAGTTGCTTAGGCCTTAAGTTTCTTTGTTTAAGTCTTTATAAATAGGTGTTGTTATTGAATAAGGATATCATCGAATAATCAAAATATATCATTCTTTTAAATTATGTCTTCTTTAACAATTCTATTCCTATCCAATCTCTCAAAACAAAGACGTATCATTTTTGGTATCAGAGCCTAGTTTCCTCATGGAGACACGAGCAAAATTAAATGCTGACTTTCGTATGGAAATGTCTGAGCAGGTGTCCAAACACGAAGCTGACCTTCAACAAGTGAACTCCAACTACGAACAGTTGAAGATGATGGTTCAATCCTTCGTGACCGAAATACAGTCCATAAGGATGCCATCAAATTCACCACAGAAACTTCCCGAGGAAGTTCTTCCGCCGGTGATGTTTCGAGCACAAACTATGAACTAAGTCGATCCATGGTGAAATTGAATTTTCCTCGGTTCGACGGAGCAAACCCGCAGGGATGGTTGTTCCGAGTGGAACGGTACTTGGCCTATCAGAATATTCCGCCAGTGCAATGCGTACCTCTAGCCTCATTCCATCTCGAAGGGCTAGCACTCCAATGGTATCAATGGTTTACTAAATTTAATGGACCTGCATCATGGATTGAGCTAACTAAGGCTCTCTTGAAAAGATTTGGCCCTACTGAATATGATGATCCGGCCGAGGCTCTTTCCAAGCTCAAACAAACCACCACGGTTGCAGTCTACCAAGAAACTTTTGAGAGGCTTTTTCAACAGGTAGATGGATTACCTCAGTCTTTCCTTATCAGCAGTTTTGTAGCAGGCCTGAAAGATGACATTTGACTAGAGGTCAAGTTAAAACGACACATTACCTTGAAAGATGCATTTCGACGGCATGCATCGTGGAAGAAAAAAATTCTTTGCAACAGAAACCAAGCTTTCCTTTTCATTCAATTCCAACATCCACTACTTCTACTGCTTCGAGACTTTTCCAAACAATACTCAGTTTTGGTTTTTTGGGACCACCACCAGTTCAACGACCTGGGACCACCTCACCATGACGACTTTCCCCTTAAAAGCCCGAGAACGGCGTGAGAAAGGTCTGTGTTTCTATTGCGACGACAAATTTGTTATGGGGCACCGTTGTGCGTGGCCGCAATTGTTCATTATCGAGGATGTATAAGAAGGTGTTGTAATTACTGAATAGCAGAAGGATAAGGCTGAGGAGGAACTAAACGCCATGCTAGAAATCTCCTTTCATGCCATTATTGGGGTTCAACATCCACAAACAATTCTGTTGAAAAGAAGGTTGGGAACTAAGGATTTTTTGGTATTGATTGATGGAGGGTAGTATCCACAATTTCATTTTAATAAAGGATTATCTCTAAATTGGGTCTACTGGTGGAAACAAGCCAAAAATTCTTAATCATAGTGGCAAACACAAACAAGGTTGAATGTACGGGAATCTGTAGAGGGTTGCGATTAACAATCCAAAATTGCCCCGTGGAGATCGGTTTTTTTGTTCGACCTGTTGCAGCCTTACCCATCGTCCTTGGAGTTCAATGGTTGGAAACTTTAGGTCTGATTATGCTAAGCTGAGGATGTCTTTCACCTTGCTAGGCGCTTGTTACACATTTAACGGATTAAATACATAAGAACAAAGAGCCCTGAGTGACAAGGAAACCTACCAGCTATTTTTCAGTAGCCACGTGGGGACCACATTTTTTATCGCTGTCCATGATCGAATCAAAGACTCAAAATCCCACAAATAACGCTCCTGATCTCAACCGACTTCTATCGAAGTTTGACGATGTCTTCAAGGTTCCAACTACTCTACCCCCTCGCAGTACACATGAACATTATATACCATTAATTGAAAGAGCACAACCTGTGAATGTGAGACCATATCGATACCCAAATTACCAAAAAGAGAAAATTGAATGCCAGGTTCTTGAATTGCTTTCTTCTGAACTGATACGACCCAATCGCAGTCCTTTCTCTTCTTCTGTTCTGCTTGTGAAGAAAGCCAATGGAGAGTGACGATTTTGTGTGGATTATAGGGCACTCAATTCCATCACAGTCAAAGACAAATATCCCATTCTAGTAATCGGTGAATTGATGGATGAGTTATTTGGTGCTAGGTATTTTTCAAAATTTGGTTTAAGGGCGGATATCATCAAATCAGGGTGATTGATGCTGACATACCAAAAACAACGTTTTGAACTCATGACGGCCACTATGAATTTGTCGTAATGCCTTTCGGCTTAACAAATGCACCATAAACTTTTCAAAGTCTCATGAATAAAATTTTTGGTCCTTACCTCCGGAAATTCATTCTTGTCTTCTTTGATGACATCCTCGTTTACTCTAAATCTTGGGACGATCATCTTCATCATCTACAGATTGTATTTTCCATATTGAGCAACCACCAAATTTTTGCCAAGAGAAATAAATGTGTATTCGGTGTGGAAAAGGTGCAGTACCTTGGCCATGTGATTTCTGACGCTGGAGTGGAACCCGATTCTACAAAAGTACAAGCCGTTCAAGCATGACCTACACTATCATCAGTCCGCGAGGTTAGAGGATTTCTCAGCTTGGCCGGGTATAATCGAAAGTTTATTCAACACTACGGAACAATTTCCATGCCACTTCATCGTTTATTGAGTAACGATGGATTCGTTTGGACTCCGGAGTCAGATTTGGCGTTCCGACATCTTAAAGAGGCATTAATTTGTGCTCCTGTGCTTCGCTTACATGATTTCACGCAACCATTTATCATCGAGTGTGATGTGTGCGGATATGGAATTGGAGCAGTTCTTATGCAGCAACTGCATCCCATTACTTATTACAGCGAAGCTTTGAAAGGTTCAAATCTTAAACTATATGTTTATGAAAAAGAAATGTTGGCAGTGGTTAAATCAGTGCAAAAATGGAAACCATATTTGCTGGGAAATTCTTTCATTACTGCACCAGCGCAAGCCTGGTGGCTCCTAAATCTCATGGGTTATCAATATTGCGTGAAGTAAAAAGTTGGTTTAGACAATAATGCTACAGATTCACTTTCCCATTGCGCTGAACTCTTGTTCATTACAGAGTCTCGACCCTAAGCGGACTAGTGGATCGTTTTGCAACAATAGTGTGCTAGGGATCCATATTACCATAAATTTGAAGGAAAACCGGGGGCTCAAAATCGTGGTGGCGTGTGGTTCCTAGATGCAAAGGTGCTGTTAAATCCGTCCACTTCACTAATACCGACTGTTCTAAGTGAGATGCATAGCTCGCCGGTTGGGGGTCACTTCGGCTTCCATAAGACACTTGCACGGCTCCGATCAGATTTCTCTTGGGAGGGCATGAGAAAATCAGTGCAGAAATTTATTCAGGAATGTGAGGTATGCCAGCAATTTAAATATGATAATATGATGCCTGCCGGATTACTTCAACCCCTTCCTGTACCTAAATGGATTTGAACAGAAATCTCTATGGATTTCATTGAGGGATTGACTAGCTCTAGTGGATCACAAGTCATCATGGTGGTGGTCGACCGGCTATCCAAATATGCACATTTTATCCCTCTTTTGCATCCATTTACTGCTGCTACTGTTGCCAAAGAATTCATTTTACATGTGGTAAAGTTACATGGAGTCCCGGTTAGTATTATAACTGATCGCGACAAGATCTTTATGAGTGGTTTCTGGAGATCATTCTTTCAACAGCACGGCTCGAAGTTACGAATGAGCTCAAGCTAGACTGATAGGCAGACTGAAGTGGTCAATAGAACGCTTGAACAATATCTCCGGTGTTTTTCTAGTTTACAGCCAAGGCGTTGGAAAGATTGGCTTCCGTGGACTGAATTCAGCTATAACACTTCGTGGCATTCATCCACAAAGATCACACCCTTTAAAGCTGTCTACGGTGTACCGCCACCTTCCTTGTTAAGGTATGTTTCAGGAACTTCACGTGTTGCAGCCATCGATGATTTCCTTCTTGACCGCGATGCCATTCTTAAGGACTTGAAGACCACCTTGCACTTGGCCAGGGATCGTATGCAAATTTTGGCCAACAAACATCAACAGGATGTGCAGTTTGGTGTTGGAGATTTTGTTTATATCAAGCTCCAACCTTACAGGCAGTCAATAGTGGCTTTCCGAACTTCTCTTAAGCTTTCATCGTGTTTCTTTGGTCCTTTTCGAGTCTTGGAACGTATCGGACTGGTTGTGTACCGGTTGGAATTGCCTTCGGAATCCCGTATCCATGACGTATTCCATGTGAGTCAACTTAAGAAACATTGTGGTCTTGTATCCAATTTACCGATTCCGTTACCGCCAGCTAATGCAGATGTTCTAGCTCTTTCTCAACCAGAAGTAGTTTTGGATCAACAAACTGTCACTAAGGGTAAGTTCCGGCCAAGAGATGAAGTGTTGGTCAAATGGAATGGGGCTCCATGAGATGATGCTACGTGGGAGGACCTCTGACGATTCCGCAAGAGCTATCCATATTTTTTTTCCCTTGAGGATAAGGGTCTATAAGGGAGGGGGAAGTTGATACTTTCATTCCAGCCATGGGTTCATTTAATGCCACGTGGAGACTCTTCCTTGTGCCACGTTGGATGTTGGACGTTAATTACATGGTTCATGCAGCGTGTGTTTAGTTATGTTTGTTCTTGGTTGTTGTTAATGCCGTAGGACTTGGTCTTTTATCATAATTGTTGTTGGTTTCCTTATTGTTATTAGGTTGTTATTTGTTTCCTTAGTTTATGGCCACTAGAATTAGTGGATAAGTTGCTTAGGCCTTAAGTTTTTTTGTTTAAGTCTTTATAAATAGGTGTTGTTATTGAATAATGATATCATCGAATAATCAAAATATATCTTTCTTTCAAATTCTGCATTCCTTAAATCTCTCATTCCTTAACAATCCTATTCCTATCCAATCTCTCAAAACAGAGACATATAAGAAATCATCTAATTTTTAAACTATATTGTGATTGGGTAGAGTGATTGAAAGTTTGGTTCGAACCAAGATCTCTCTTTCTTCACCCATGAATAATTCATTTAGATTTTCCAAAAATATCTTTTATTTTTCAAAATAACAAGCTCCTATGAAGTATACAATTCTTCCATAGAGAGTGATCCAATACAATTAAGTTAGAACACATATTTTTAGAGAATATGAGTTTTAAAAAATTAGTGTGTATAAACTATATATTATATCAAATAAAATATAAACATAAATGTGATTAAACTTTATTCAAATAATATAACATATGAAAATTGATAGAATACAATAAAAGTAGATATTATAAAAAATAAAATCAGTTAATAGATTAAGGGTAAAGTTAAATTTTATGTCCTTAAGACGAATTTGCTTCACTTAAATATTTATAATGTTACTTTCCAAGGGACTACAATCTCTCTCGACAATAGTAGCCTTCCAAATCATCAACAATAATGAACCAACTTTAGCTTGAACTATCTTATAATTAATATGCAACACCTAGATTCTCTAAAATGATGAATGTATGAACTTGAATGGTTAAAATCTAAATAGAACTATTCTACCAAAAAAAAATCTAAATAGAACTAAACCTATAAAAATGATATAAAATCAAAATATATATATATATATATATATTCATAAATATGCTTTTTTGTATGAGGATATCTTATTAAGTATAAAAGTGCCTTTAAATAATGAAAATATACTTTTTCAATGTGAAACAATGCAACTTCTATACTTTTATAATTTCTATTCAAAAGTAAAAATTAATTAATATCAATTTCTTTTTCCCAACTTTGAGTTACTATCAAAGAACAATATATATATATATATATATAGCAACATTTTGCAGTGGGCTGTTATGAGTTGGGTTTCCTTTTATTTCTCCTTTAAGAGCTTGGAGAACAAAACCACTGATCAAATTTATATCTAAGTTCCAAACTAACCATCTTAGTGAATTTATTTACTGAAAAATAAAAATAAAAATGAATTTTCTTTCATTGAGGACAACATATAGCATACAAGATATATATTATTAATTTAAATTCATGAGTTACATATTTCATATTTTCAATCATAATCTAATCCATAAAAATTAAAAAAATATCAACCAAAAAAAGAGAGAGATAAAATACGGGGCAATATATTTATAATATTGCAACATTTTGCAGTGAGAAATTACGAATTGGTTTCCTTTGATTTCTATTCTAAGTGCTTGCAGAACAAAAATCACTGATAATATATCCATTCACTTTCTGTTCTAGTAGTTCTGACTTACGAAATGTGTAATGTTCAAAAAACTTGGAGAAGTTCATATAATACATAAACAGTAAACACAGAGTACGAATAATTCTAGGCTAAAATGATCACTGATTTCTGAATAAAATAACATATATATATATAGGCCCTATGTAGCGGACGGCAATCCACTACAGCCATAGTTGCAGTGGACTGTTCTTTATCATGTAGCAAACAACGTCCTCCATTATAGCAACACTATTTATATATATATATATAATTTTTATATAGTAAGAACAATGGAAATATCTTATAGTAAATAAATTATATGTGGCAAGCTATGTAATGTTGATTATCAAAAAGAAAAAATAAATTATTAATTAAATAGGATGTGTTTAAATTTAGTTTTGATTCATATATATACATCCATATATCAACACGACATGGAATGGCTTGGACACCCCATATATCAATTTAGTGTGTATATATATATATATATATTAAATTTAGTTTTGATTCATATATGTACGTACACACATATATCAATGGCCTAAAAATATGTACGTATAGGTGGAAGGTCCTTAGACAAAGAAGAGATTCTACAACAGCAAGGCTTGCTAGAGCTAATAGTTATCTTTCTAGTTTCAGACCTAAAGCTTGAAACTCTTGTAGTGCTGTCAACTAAAAATTAAACCCTATTCTTTGGTTTGCCAATGCATACAATGGCTTCTTCTTCTTTTCTTTTCTTCTTTTATTGTATCTTATTAAACTTTCATTTGTTCATTAAACAAAAAAAATTGTTCATTTAAAAAGAAAAAAAAGAAAAAGGAAATTTAGTACTTGTTTATAATCACATGTATTTGAGTTTTTCCGATCAATTGTAAACAATATTTCTGACATTATTGACCTTCTTTTTTAGTAGTAATTAAAGTATATTTCATCTAGATCCACGAGGAATTACATTACTACAATATAATTTCTTAGATCTTGAAAATTATGACTAGCACCTTTTATAGAGGTGGAGATGTTATTCCAAGAAGTGTGAATGATACAATAGAAGAAAAAGATAATAAATTTTTAATATTTGAGAAAAGTTGATGATGTTTTTTTAAACCAAAGTGATTAAATTGTGTTTAAGTTAAATTTTATGAAACATGGATAAATTTAATACTAAATACTAATATAAGTTTGTTTTCCGATTTTGAGGATTGTACTTTGTGTCTATGCGTGTTTTCTATCTACGAAAAAATATATATGTATATATAAATATATGAATTTTTCCTAATCTATATAAATACAATATTTAACACGTGAATCTATGTATAATATATTATAATGCACGATCATCAAGTACTATGTATGGTATGGTGTTTATGATCTTTATGTACATATTAATTAAAGGGTTGAATATGTATTACTTTTCAATTTTTTTTTTGGTAAAGGATATTACTTTTCAATTTGCTATATATATATTTATTTATTTGGTATGGAATCCAACAGTGGCTTTATAAGTTTTTCAACAAATGTATTTTTTTTAATTTTACCTTAAATTTTATAGTATTTAGAACTATTGAGTTTAAAAAAATAAAAAAAATATTATACAAAACATTACAATTTGGTATATTATTGTATTTGAGTTATATTTTTTAGTTATTTTTTTAATTTTTTGGTAAATTTTAAAATTTATAACATTTAGAAATATTTGGTAATAAAAAAATTAAATAATCAAAAAAATATATACTTTTTGGGCTCCATAAACTCTCTAACAAGTGGAGTTTATAGCAAAACTATATATATATATATATATATATTTGCTATGGAGTTTATCAGTTGGACTTCATAAACTCTTTAATAAAACATTTTTTTTGCTTTGAATTTTATAGTATTTGAAACTATTGAGTTTAAAAAATAAATAAATAAATACTATACAAAACACAATAATTGAATATGTTATTGTATTTTAGTTATATTTTTTTTATTCTTTTTGGTAAATTTTGAAATTTATAATACTTATAAATATTTGGTAAAAACAAAAAAAAATAAAAAAACTTATATGCTAGGCTTTATAAACTCTCTAACATGTAAAATTTATAACAAAATTATATATATATATATATATATTAAGACTTTGGACTTAATATATTAAACTCATTACAATAGACGAGAGAAAAGTCTTACTAAGACCTTGGACTTAAATTTCAAAAACTTATTTAAATTCAAGAAAATGTGGTTTTTATTTATTTACTTATTGAAAGAAGGGTGGTTTCTACAAATTCAAGGAACACAGAGAGTTTTCTCACCATAATAAATGAATAAAAAAGAAAAAGTAAAAAAGGTAAAAGGTTCATAATACTCGCATAATGTAATTTAAAATTAAGTCGTGATATGTTAATGGTTGATTGCGTGGCAGGACATAAACATCACGAGTCGTGCTTTTCTGGAACATATTAGATGCCAAGTTGAAACTGGGAAGAGCTCTGCGAGTGAGTGTTGTGTTTCTGAGAATGGCCGCCGATAACAAAGCCAAGTCCTCTTCTGTATCAACCACCTCCAGGAAGAGGAAGCAACGCTATCTCCCACAAAACGTAATCTCTCTCTCTCTCTCTCTTTGATATTTTGATTCTCTGGACTTGCTTATATTAATGGATATTGTTTTTTGTTCTAATTAATTTGCAGAAGCCGGTGAAGAAGAAGGGTCAGTACCCATTGCACCCAGGAGTTCAAGGATTCTTCATTACCTGTGACGGTGGCAGGGAACACCAAGCTTCTCGTGAGGCTATTAACGTTATAGACTCTGTATGTTACCCTTTTCTAAATTTTATTTTTATTTTTTGGTGGGGACAATACCTCATTTGGATTTTAATTTCCATCAGTGTTTAATTTGTGGGTTTCTTGGGAATTGTAGATTTTTGCTGTTAGTTAATGAGTTTCTGCACTGTTTCCATGTTTGTAGAATTTCAATTCTTACGGTGACTTGCTTGTCCATAAAGTGCTCTGGAATTTTTTCCAAATTTGGTATCGTTCCAGACCCAGAATCATTTTTGAGTTACATATGACAAAGAGAAAATTCAAAGCCATGTGTAGAGAAATTTGGAAGTATTGGTTAGAAATTAGGGAATTGTTAGATTTGTTAACTGTTTCTCATCTGATTAACTAGGAATGTTAGGTAAAAAGATTATAATTTAATTCCAAAATGATAGTAAAAGTGATTGCTTAATAAAAATAGTTGTGTTGCCACAATTGTGTGGGAGTTTGTCGATATTTAGACCAATTCCCGATAGAAGTAAAGCTCAAGCTGAAAACTGGGAGCTATGGGTGCTAGTAGATTAGTCATTATTTGGTGATTGTATATTAGTCTTATCCTGTGAGTTTATAGAGTTAAGGGAAATTTATATGTTGGTTATGTTTTATCATGCAGTTTTATGAAGAGCTAGTCCTTGGGAATGATTCAGGCATAAAACTTGCAGAGTTACCCAGGAAACCTTTAAATAAAAAGATTAAGTTCTCATCTTCTGACTCTTCTAGTAGTGATGAGGATGAAAATGATGATCAGGAAGATGACAAAGAAGACAATAAATCTGCTAGTAACAAAATTGACGATGCGAGTAATGGTAATGCCAGGACTGGGACATTTGATTCTCATAAAAATGATGATGATGTGTGCGCTGAAAATCATACAGTGGTAGAACCTAATGACAACAAAGAGGTCAGTAAAAATGATGAAAATCGAGCAAATGAAGCTGAGGATCCACCAGCAAAGAAACAATGTATAGAAACAAATGCTTCAAAATCTGTGATCCTGGATAAAGTGGAAGAGAAGTCAATTGATAAGCTAATTGAAGCTGAGATCAAAGAGCTGGGAGATACTAACAAGGTGAGCTAGTAAAAGCTGCTTAACTGTATGGCTTTGTTTCTTCCCCCTTCTTTTGACTCAGAATGGAAGTATATTAAACCCAGTTCTCTCTGATTATTTTTCTAGGTGGCTTTCGTCAATGGTATATTGGTATCTTTTTTAGCTTCTTGATTTCATTTCCATGACCCTTTTGTTCACTAGTTCGTGCATCTTTTGCTTTAATATAATGCTTATGTGTGAGTTTTAGAATTGAAAGATATATGCAATTCATTTCTTATCAAAAAAGAAAGATATGCTATTCATTTATCTAACATAAATCGTGCAAATAGTATTTTGTATTCCACGCACAATTTTTGAATGTGAAAGTTTTGTAGATTACATTATTGTTGTGTTTCAGCATCTTGTGTCAACATGTATTTGGCAGGATGAATTGAAGGGTCCATGTAAAACCAAGCAGTTGTAGTTTGTAAACCACTCTTTGCTGGTCACATTATTATGAAAGCAAGCAAACCCACCCAATCTTTTTGGAACTAGATTAAGACTTGTTGTATATATTGACTGTTTGATTTATTTGTTCAGTTATGTCATCCAAAGGTCAGTACTTCTCCAATTGTGCCAATTTCCATCCTGTGGCTAATTTCCACTTTCTTTCTTTCTTTTTTATTTTATTTTATTTTAATTATTTTTTACAAATTTAGAGTAACAAAAGTTTCTGGTTCATTAGGTATATTATTATAGTCTATCTATTGTATTATTTTCTGTTATAGATTACTTATCTTATTGATGTAAAATTTTCTTATTGTGATGAATATCTTAGCTGTCCAAAAAAAAAAAAAAGGTCAAGTACATACCAATCTATCATAAAGATGATAATGGCACCACTAATTTCATGTAATAGTCTTTTTTATATGGAATATTTTACGCATTAACAAATATTACCTGAACTGATGTAATTTCAAAACCTTTGAAGTGAGTATTTTCTGTTACCAGCTTTTGTTAAATTATCTTGGTGAATAGATTTTTTAACAACAAATGTCCATGAATTTGTTTGTTACATCATGTGATTGTTGAATCAGCAGTAATATCTAATGAGGTTCTTTGTTGGTAGCAGATTTGTTGGTATTATTTTTGTCACCCTTTCTTTACTGATTTTTTCATATAACCTTGACTGCTGCATGTTTTTACTCTTAACTCCCTTTACTACTTCTAGTGGCCCTGCAACCTTTTCGATCTTCTAATAAGCATGGTGATTTCTGCTCCCATAATCTACTTAAGTGATAATTGTATACTTTTCACAGAGGCGCTTCAGCAACCTTGATTCAGGATGTAATGGTGTCATCTTTGTTCAAATGAGGAAGAAAGATGGGGACCCTGGACCCAAAGATATTGTGCAACATATTATGACATCCGCTGCTTCAACAAGAAAACATATGTCAAGGTTTATTCATGCATTGTCTTGTTAGGTTAATTATATTTAGCATCCATGAATGGAACAGCTACAGATTGTTAGTTATTAGAAGTTAACATGTATTGCTTGCTTTCATGTGTAGGTTTATCTTAAGAGTCTTACCTGTTGAAGTATCATGCTATGCTTCAGAAGAGGAGATTACAAAAGCTATCGCACCACTTGTGGAACAGTATTTTCCTGTGGAAACTCAGAATCCAATAAAGGTCATTTTTTTCAAATCTTTTTCAATATTTTTATTGTTCATTTTTCTGACTGACCAGTTACAATGTACATGAATTTTTTTGTTGGTGAAAAGAAAAAAGAAAAATTTAAACAAGATGTATGGAATATAACTTTCTAATTTAGCATGCCCAACCTTTTAAAGCTTGTGTGGTGGTGATTATACTTATACTGTAATTTACATGTCTTGTTTTTTTTTTTTGTTTGCTTTTGTATTTAATAAGAACATGTCAGCAAGGATGTTATCTTATTCACATCGTTCACCCATGTTATTAGTTTAATAACAACTCAGACAAATTTTTGGATTGAAGCTTGCATTCCTTGACTTCTTAAAAACTAAAAAACCACTAGGTTTGATAAACGTTAAACTAGGATTTGAAATGTTGTGAGCTAAACACCATGGTTAATTCGCTGGTTAGATCCTTCATATATGGTAGATAAATTACTAACTCCATTAACAATTCTGCGCAGTTTGCAGTATTGTATGAAGCCCGTGCAAATACTGGCATTGACAGGATGAAGATTATAAATGCAGTAGCAAAATCTGTTCCTGGACCACATAAAGTTGATCTTAACAATCCTGATAAAACCATTGTAGTTGAAATTGTCAAGGTAAGAAAGTTTATTTTCCTTGTCAAACTGTATCATTTTCATTGATCAAATGTGAAGCTGAACCGTTACTCTAGCTTGCTCAATTGTTACTCCACCATTTTCCCATTCTTTGACTTTACAGCTGTGTTTTACTTTTAGATGTTGTAACTATAATCTGGAATCCTACAGAGAAATTCTCTGTAGCAACTTCAAGAACTTTGATAAAAAAAAAAGAGACTTTTTTGGTGAATTTAGAAGGAAAAAAGACTTGGAACTTCAAGAACATACAATAATATTTAAGCTTCAGTTTTATTTTATTTAAAAATTTTAATACCGACTTTTGTTAAAGATATGTCATTAAAAAACTATGTTTCTATAAATGTTTGCTTCTAATTACTCACTTTTCTGATTTGTCAAGACTGTGTGCTTGATCGGGGTTATTGAGAAGTACAAGGAGTTGGCCAAGTACAATCTGAGGCAGTTGACATCTCCAAAGCCATAAAGGACCTTGTTATGTCTTAATTTGTGTTTGAAAAGTATGACAGATGTTATGTATGCTTTTTCTCAATTTTGTTTTGTACTCCCAGTTAAATTTTGTTTGGTGAATCTTGTAGTCCCAGTTAAAGCCAACAAGTGGTTGTTCAGAATGAGAATTTATCTTTAAAATCTCAAGTCAGTTTATGTAACTCTCTAGCATGTGCATTTTCGTTATAGTTGGGCAAGTAAAAAAAGCTTGAAAGTCTAAAATTTAATCAAATCCATTTGAAAAAAATTCCGTTCGAATTTAGCCTGATTTTCTTTTGGGTTGGGTATAGATCTAGACCAAAGTTTGACCTATTGGTCTAGTTTGAAGTATAACATGATATATATATATATATATATATATATATTAATATTTATGTTTAAAAAATACATATAAATTCTATCAAATTAATAAATAAATAAATAATTAATTAATTATATATTATTATGTATAAATAGTCTATTTGACATGTACAACACATTGTATTATTTGACATAATTAATTAATAGCTAATTTTATAAAGTGCATGAATAATATACATATCAAATTTCATTTTAATTTTATAAAGGCATAGACTCAACAATCTAAACTCTTAATTTAAAATATATATATATATATAAAGAAAAATTATAAAATTCATTTTAATTCTCATTTGCTTGGAAAAATAATAATAAAAAATATGCAGAATATAGTATTCATTTGATCTAAATTACAATTCTCTGAGCGTAATAAATTGACAAGATACTATAGCATAATAAGCTACGAAAATGCAAATTTAGTATTAGTATATGTGTCTTCTTTTGTATTATGTTACATTTATTAATAACTTCCTCATTTTTTTTATACAAGACATAATCTAATATCTATTATTAATACACTCTAATTTCCAATTCCAAATTGGTAGTATTAAGTTAACTAGTACAATCTTAACCAAAGAGGTATTATTGATTGAATTTAAACAATATTTTTGTATTCATTTTATGAACCTACAACTACAACATATATGACTTTATTATGTTTTAATTTTGATATGTATTAGTTTTTATAACTTTTTACTAGTATTATGTCATAACAATGTTACAAATAGCATGCTTCTCAAATCTACATTTTAAGGGCGTGGATTTGAGTCACGCTCTTATTCTTTTTAATTTGGATATATTGTAATATTTCACAACAAACTAATTATTTTCAAACAATCGTTTAAAATTGAGAATGAATAAGTATATGTTTATCAAAATCACTCATTAAATCATCTTACAACCAATTAAAAAAAATGCCAAACAAGAACTAATTGTATTAAAAAAAATTATTATGAGATTTATACTCTAAAATTTTGCAATACATATCAAATAATGTTTTTTTTTTTTTTTTGCAATAAATATAAAATAATGTTATATATGGCTGATTGGAAGAGAGCATTTACAAAAAAAAAAACAAGATTTCAAAGCAAAAAAAGAATTACTAGCATATATGGAGGCCATGCAACTAGATGATGTTGAAGATTCAATACAAGCCTATATTATTTGATAAATTATGTAATTTGAGTTTTCTTTCCAATATTATAATTTATTTTATTTTATAAATTGCTCTGTAATTGAATATTTTATTTATTTAATATGTATGACAAAGATTAAATTTATTATATTTGAAATATGGAACTTGTAATTTTTATTAAAAATAAAATTTATGATGTATTTTGAATGTATAAAATTATTAAAGACTTTTATTTTGTAATTTTTAATTTATTAAATAAATAAGTATTTTGAAATTAAATTTTGAGTTTTAAAATGGAGATTTAAACTTTAAAATAGAGATTTAAAATAGATGATGTTGAAGATTCAATACAAGCCTATATTATTTGATAAATTATGTAATTTGAATTTTTCTTTTCAATATTATAATTTAACTTATTTTATAAATTACTATGTAATTGAATATTTTATTTTTTTAATATGTATGACAAATATTAAATTTATTATATTTGAAATATGGAACTTGTAATTTTTATTAAAAATAAAATTTATGATGTATTTTGAATGTATAAAATTATTAAAGATTTTTATTTTGTAATTTTTAATTTATTAAATAAATAAGTATTTTGAAATTAGATTTTGAGTTTTAAAATAGAGATTTAAACTTTAAATCTGAAGCCAGAATCTAATTATCTATGTTTGATTCGACTTGAATTTTCTCTCTAATCCAAAAAAGTTTGTCCCAACTCTCTAGAATCCAAAGTTTTAAACTTGGTCTGAGCGGGCATTCCGGATTTGCATCCCAAATATAGTCGTTCTGGATCATTGCTATGTTTGGTGAAAGCGATCGATATCAGTTAGCAAATAGGAGAAAGCGATCAATATCGCTCTTGTTCCTTAGTTGTATTGTAAAAGAGTCAATTTTACAAGTATTTTTTTTTTAAATAAATAAATAATCATAGAGGGTTTTTTCTTGCAGTTTTCAGCTCTAACTGTTGCACCTGCCTCCATTATCATTATCTTTCCTGTCGAAATTCAAATTGCTTGCAGTTTCTATTTTATTTTCTTTATATTTGGTAGAAATGTATTTTTGCCATCACAAGGGACAAAGATTGAAACACCAGCCTCAATAAGATACATAGAATACTAAATTTAATATATAAAACTCATCCTCAATAAGATACACATTGGAAGAAAAGGGAAAAAATAAAAATAAAAAAAAGAGGAGAAAGAAAAAAAAAAATCAAAATCAAAATCAAAATCAAAATCAAAATCAAAGAGCAAAAAAGAAAAAACTTAGAACTAAGCACTTGGGGCCTTGTACAACTTCTCGACCATCTTCCTGTATTCTGCAACAGTCATGACAAAAAAGTTAGAGATTAATAATTAAAAATACAAAAACAAAAAAATGAAAGAAAGAAAAAAATAAATTTGACATTCTTACCCTCTTGATTATTCCAGAGTTGAGCAGCTTGAGTGTTCAAAGGTGAACTTATGTTAGGCTCTGTAAATTTTACAAAGAACAAAATTAATAAATAAAATGTTTAACTCTATTATGCCAAAAAAAAAAAAAAAACAAAAAGGGAACAATATATCACCTCCAAGCAGACTCTGGATGGATATTAGTACACTTCTCACATCATAAGCAGAAGACCATTTATCCTACAAAAATAAAGAAAGATCAAATACATATATTTTTAGCCATCGAGCAAATCACTGGTTGGGACACTGAGATTTCTGAAAATGATTGTAACTAATACCTGAAGAATGTCCAAGCAAATATTTCCATAGACATCCACATTGGGATGGAAGCAAGCAGTCTCAAACTTAACCTTTGGAGGTTTGAATGGATAATCGTTTGGAAAAGAAAGGGACAGTCTGTATTCTGTTCCTTCAAAGACTGTGTCTTTGCTTCCAGTGATTGTTCCTTTCCAGCAGAAGATGTTGTCTTCCTCAGGGAATGCAGATATCCCAGAATCCCCACTCATCTGGAAAATTCAAAACTCTTATTTTTTTTAACAAAAACCCAAAAGAAGAAAAACAGATTGCCAAACAGGAGAGGAAAAAAATTCTATATCAAAGACATAGTAGTATAGTTTCTTACCATTAAAGACATCAGTTCAGATTGCAACCTGTTTGTAAGAATATAACAAAAAGAGACAAAAAAAAATAACAATTGTTAGTAACTCAAAAAATCTCCAATACCAGAAGAACGTAATCAAATCAAATACAAAGAAAATAAAATCTCAATGGCTTTTTTTTTGTTTTTTCAAACTTTAAACAAGATCTCTCTTTTCTTTGAACCCAAACAGAAAACCCTGTTCCCGAAAATTTCATCATACTCACCAAGAAACAAAAAATAAAATAAAAACAATAATAAAAAATAAAAACCCTCGGATTGATTGGTATTCAAATCCTTACTTCCTAACAGACCAAGAACTGTTCGCGTTAACGAATAAGGGGGGAAAAAAAGAAAAAAAAAAAAAGAGAGCACCTTTTGAGAACAGACTGAGAATCCACAGTCTTTGCCGGAGGCAGAGATTGTTTGGGTGGAGTAACGGCGACCGGAGTGTTGGTCTGGTAGCCTTGACCATTAACGGCAGCCATTACTTACTTTTAACACAAAAACAGAGAGATTCAACGAAGAAATATTTCAAAAATCAAAAACCCAACACAGCAAAGAAAAAGGGATTCGTAGAAGAAGGAGAGACAAAAGGTTTGTTCTCCTTCTTGCTTAGAGAGAGAGAGAGAGAGAGAGAGAATGAGAATGAATATGAAACCTGAGTTTGGTTTTAAACGGTAACAAAGGGCACCGAAGGACGTCGAAAGAAGGGGTATAGTGGTAAATTAAAACTTTTTTGAACGTTGCGAGGTCAGCGTTGTTAGATATATAGATTCCAATTAGCCGCCTTCTTTTTTTTATCTTCAACGGCTATATCATTTTGTTAGGACTTAGGAGGAGGCGCTCCACTGCTCTTTTTACTTTATTTTCCTTTTCTGGTTTTGTAAATTTGGATAATTTATTATTTATTTCTTTTTTACTGGATAATGATTTATTAATCTTCTAATTTTTTTTTGGGAATGATTTATTTGTCTTCTATGTAATAAATAAAGGAAGATTTTGTTTTTAAAGGATCTATTATCATAAAAACAATAACCTTTTTTTTTCTCTTTTCTTTTTCCAATTATTCCTTCCCTGTTAGTCATTTTTTTTTTGAAAAAATAATAATAATAATAAACTTAAATTTTCAAAATCAGATAATCATTTATAACCTCTACTTCACATCTAAGTGCCGCAATTCAACAGATTAATTAACCAAATCCATTAACTACTGTTTTTTCTTCTTTAGGACCCTCTGGTTATTTTACTCGGAGCTAATTATTGAAACGACTATTTACTTATTATATTGCGGGGATAGGAAGGTTTGAGGCTTTCAATGTGATCCATATTTTAAGGATATAACTTTTTCTTTTCCTTTTTTTTTGAAATTAGAGCAAAGGTAAGAATTAAGAAATATCTCGACCAAAAAAAAAAAAATGAAAGTTCAGTCAGCATATCTCCCCAAGCGACTTTGAAATCATATAATACATTATATGCTTTCCTAGAAAATTTTACTTCACTAGTCCACTGCCAAAGACAACTAGTTTTGTCTTAACAACTTGCAAAACGACCTATGTTGATTTACAAACAAGACTTGCGGATCAAAAGATTGTCAAGAACAGCAATCTACTGTACTTGGGAGTGCAGCTTGACAACACGGGACACCCTTTCAAAGAAGACCGGACACATGGTTGTACTGAATATAATAACCTCCTTCATCCATTCCGGCGCTACTCTATCAAATGTCCCCAAAGACAAGGTGCGATAAACAAATTCTGCTTCCTTCGTGCCTCCACTGTCCACCCATGTCAGACTGAAGGAGTAACCTGTTGAAATCAGAACATCGATAAGATCTTTTTATACATGCGATGATGATTAGAAAGATTAATGGAAATAGTCTGATGAATCATGCTTCATGAGTGTTGTAAACCAGGAAAATGTTGTAACAAGCATCCATAAATGTCATTTTCATAATGCTTAATGAATCTGATTTTTAAATTACCCCTTCATCAATGGTGTAAAAAGATCATTTTCATAAATACTAATTATTAATTGAGCTCTCTGCTATTTTTGTGGATCAAAAAGGCATCAGCTGCAGTCAAATGGGCTGACAAGTCCACTAACTGAAATATTTTGTGCTCAAGTGCACAAAGCATGGACTCACAAGTCTATTAACCAAGTGAAGATTTGACTTTAGCTTGTTTTCTGAACCCAATTAGGTCACAAATGACTCAGCTCATGAGTCGCCACTGATTCACATCTATCTCTCCAAGTGTCTAATCAACCTTTTTCCATCTTCAATTAAGTCAGACGTGTCCACTCCACTAGATGGTGTAAATTAATCACCTTAAGATAGAAATGCTATTGAAATATCCTCCTGATATAATGTTATTCATCAAAATGAAAATTAATTTAAAACCTACTAGAGGGGTAATAAGGATATATGGCCAAAGATATAGCATTCAAGTATTAGCAGAGTGGGAAGAAAAGAAAGCAAAGAAAGAAAATGGGGGGGGGGGGTTAGGGGTAGGGGGGCGTTGGGGAAACCAGAATTCTAGGAATTGAAAACATCTTGTAGATAATCTAGCAATTACCACTTGATTGGTGCATAGCAGAAACGCATATTCCTTCACTTTGAGTAACAGTGGAGAATTTCATGCCCACCAAATTCTCAACAAGGAGTTGAAACAAGCAGTCAGCAGAGACACTGTCATTCACAGCACCACCTGGACCATATATAATACATAAGATAGTGCATGACCACAATGAGTCAATAATATGGTGAAAAACTTCAATTTCAGGTACAAACCTGATCTGTCAATAGTTCTTCTACAGCATTCTGGCTGAAAAAGATTGAACAAAATAAAAATGAGAAAACTATAGCTTCTGGTCAAAGAATTGCAATATGTAAGAACCAGATACCTGCTGATTATTCACAAGAGCCCCACTAGACGCAGCTTCCTTGTGCATGTCCTTTGCTGACTCTCCTAGCACGCCAGTGTCATTATCAGTGCCACAAGGCATAATTACATCTTCTGTTTCAGACCGAGAATACCTCCTCCGTTTATGTGTCCTACCATCCAATTTTCCTGATTCAGTTTGAGCATCACTAGGTGTACTGAGCTGTAGATAATCTGTTTTGCTGTGCTTTGAATAGCTAACAATTTCCTCCTGCTCCAGCTTTCGTAGCCTCTCAACTTCCTCAGTGAGTGCTTTGACTGCCATAAATTTGAGCCTGTTAGTGAGAGATTCAATAATGTACGTGAATGCCTTGGTGGACGAAATTACAAAATGTCCCATCCCATCCTATACCAGTAGTTGTTGCCAATGATACCTGATGAATGGATTTCAAGTTTTCAGTGCTAATCATTTCTATAAGCAACGTGAACTGATGGTTGCTATAGAATGGTTCCATGCTTACCCATAATAATAATGTCCCATAATACTACCAAGATGGCTTGAATCTAAAGGCTTTACCCCTTAACTAAATGAAAAGATAAAAGAAAAAAAATCCATGTGTCCTTTGTCAAAATTTAATGTTTCTATTTATTTTTCCCTACAAACAGGACACCTTCAATTGAATTTGAAATAAGATTTAATGTGTATGAAAGTTTATTAATTAGAATCTGATTGTTCAATCAAAATACTACGAAAAATGTTTCCACATTTTAAAGGAAAATGCAAGAGAAAAATAAGCTGTTAATTTATATGCAAAAAAAGGCCTCATAGTTATATACTGGATTTCACAGGGAAGAAAGAACTTCGTTGGTGTACTAATCCAGGATAGCCTGATCCGGTAACAAAACTTTTTTATAGAACTTAAGGATGTAGTTAGTCTTGGTCAGATTATAAGAGTTAACAGGCAATACTAATCAAACAAAACCAGTGTTGTCTTACTCTTCTGGTTCTCCTCCATCAAAAGGCTCTGATACTCAGCACACTGTTTGTCCTTGGAAGAACTGCAGTCAGAACAACCAAATTTATCATAGCCATTACTTAGGGGATGGTAAAAGTTTAAAAGGAAAAAGAAACTAGTAAAACTTAGGATGCTTGCCTAATTGAATACAATTCACTTCTCAACTCATCAACTTGACAACTTAACCTCTCATTTTCATTCTGTAAGTGCTGTATTAACTCTTCTGCAGCTGCAATAGAAAAAATATAACAAAATGCATTAGCTCAAAAACAAGCTTAAAATTTACAACCTGAGGCCTGACTTTTTTAACTATGTCAAATAACAGTCAATCAAAGTTCATCATTCACCTTTCCACCAAAAAAAAAATGGTTCACAATTTACTTGTATTATAATTCTCTGTTATTAAAATTTATTTAAGGTTAAAATCTATGAAGAATATGCGATATCCAAGTATATATGACTTATAAGCATAATACGAATATGTATGCATGCACATGTACATTAGTAATGTATATATGCATGAATGTACATAAGTATATGTAAGCATGCAAGCAAGCACGTATAATGAATCTGAAACAGTAAAAAATGAATATTTATGATGTATAACCAGTAAAAAATGAATATTTATGATGTATAACCAGACAGTCCAACACCAAATGCAAGTAGTAAGAATCTTGAAAAGAAGAAAGTTTAAAAAGGCCAAATGAATTTTAAAATGTATAGCAAATTCAAAAAGCTTTCCTGGTTTGCGTAATCAGTCTTAAACTTTAGTTGCTTATATTCTATTCATTGTTGTGTCATTAAAGTTTAATATTTTTTCTTTAGCTTTAAATTTATGTTTTACTAAATTTTAGTAGTTCTTGACACATTTAATTCTTTTGAGTAAATGTGTCAAGAACTACTTTTGAGTAATTCATGGGATGTAAGAAAATTAACAAGCAGTTGGGAGTTGACCCAGAAGAATTAGTCACAAAGAAGGAAGAGATAGAATGCTGCAAATGCAAATTAAAGAAATACATACCAGACACACAATTCACAAATTTTACTTCTTGGTCTTTGTTGATCTTATCCAACTCTGAAAACTTTTTTGTCTGATAAAGCATAAAACAACGAATCAGATTAAAAAGCATGATGTTACCGATAGAGCAGACCATATTAATACAAACTACCAGCTAAATTTATTTTTAGCATCATTTTACCTTCTGCAATTTCAGTTTGAATACGTCTTCACAATAAGGAATAGATCTTTGTACCAACATAATTTGCCAATTAGTATGAGGTGGTGGTTCTATGCAATGTTTATATGTGTTACACAAGTTAGGCTATTATAACAGTGAAGTGATTCAAGCAAAAGTATTATTGAGAAAGTAAATAATTGGAATGCCTTTTTTTGGACCTTGATGATTCATGGACGCCAAAAAAAAAAAAAAGAAAAATTATATATGTATATATATAAAATAGAAATTATATAAAACATGAACTAAGAAAACATAAATAATAAAAAGCAAAAAGTTTCAACAAAAAAGTAGAAACAAAGCAATCAAAGTAAGAATACAAATTACAAAGTAAAAATACAAATTACAAAGTAAATAAAAATAAAGAAAAACAAAATACCATTTAGCATTGAGCCAGATAATAAATTAATAGAGCATTGAGGAAGAAAAACAATGTTAAAGCAAACACAAAAGAGGAAACAAACCTTGAGCTTATTGTACCTATCGTAAAGTTTCGCATAAAGAGCCTCCATCTGCCAAAAGATAATTTAAAGACTTAATTAATTATTAATTTATTTTTATTTTTTTGGAAAAAAAAAGAAGACAAATTTTCAATTATGGAACACAGTAAGCATCAATTTGAGTAATTTGCTCTAAAATTGCAAAAAAATTGTTTCAAAAAAACCTAAAACTTCATAAGCATTTGGAGACGCCTTAAAATATGGAAAACATAGATACAGACATGTGACAGAAACCTGTTTGGCTGCCGAGAAAACCAAAACGGAAAGATAGAAAGGAAAATGATGAAGGTGAAAATCTAGAAAATAGAAGTTGTGGACACTTGTCATCCATACCTCTCGTGGGAGAGATGGAGGGAAGATGGGATTTCAAATTACAGTGAGCGAGGGTTTTCGTTGCGCTTGCGATCCACAGAGAGAGAGAGAGAGAGAGAGAGGGTTTTAATTCAAATTCCTCCATTTTCATTTTTTGAAAGCAAACGTTGTCGTTTTATGCCCTAACTAGTTAAATAAATTGGGCCCGATGGGTGGTTCTAACCCGATTATAATTAAGTATTAGAAAATTAGATATGGGCCAAGCCACCATTATATAATTTTTGATCCATACACCTGACATAAAAGTTAATACTTTTGATTATTTATTCTAAATTTTTTTAACTAAAAACAATTACTTAGAAACAGATGCATTTTCTTGTAACTTGATTGTTACCATTTTATTTTGAAGTCTAATTTCCTTTCAAAGTAATACAATGAAAATTTAAATATTTTATGGATTATTTTCTTCTATAACATGGATTCCAAACTCTTAACATAGTTTTGTGCCACAAAAAAATAAAAACTAAAAAACTAAACTTTTAACGTAGTTTAAGTTTAAAACTGTAGACATAGGATAATATATATATATAGCTTAAAGAAAACATGCTTTGATGGCATATTAAGCCTTTTTTTTTTTTTGGAGTATAAAAAAGAAAGCAAAAACAAATGTAATGGTTCATGAATTTTTTATGGCTGATAAAGCCTCCTTTGTTGTAGCTGAGATAACTGCATCTGAGGCATTTGGCAAATAATAATATTTTCCTGCATAAACAAACCTTAAAATGAGACAATCTATAATTAATCACTTATTGATAACATTTTTTTTTCTTATGTTAAGCTAAGAAGAAAAACCTTGTGCAACTCTAGCAATCTCCTTGGCAAAACCAGTTGAAACAAACTTATTTTCAGTGTCGATGACGAGGAGAGACATCCCTGCTTTGAATATTTTACCGGCGACTTCAAGAATCTCATCCTTCATACAGAATCAAAACCAAGAGAAACCAGAAAATCAATATGATAGAGAAAAATTAATGTATTTAAAACTTCAGAAGCATCTAATATCCTGTATGCCTGATCTCCATATCGAGACCTACTGAAGTTCGTAGTTTGACAAGAGAAATGTGATAGTTAAACAATAAGGATAATATGAACATTCTGGGTACAATATATGCATTAATTTTTTTTTCTTTTTTTTTTTCCTTCAAATAATAATGAATTGGTTGCAGTTTGCAAAAAATTTGAGTGATCTAAACCAGATGATCCATTCCCAACTTACAGCAAAGTCCAGTATATATATTGTCACCCAAGTGAGGCTATCTATTAAGAGATCTAGAATTGCTATCATCTAACTTGCTATTTTGCAGAATCAAAGTGATAAAGTTTACCTTCAACTCCTGGGACGAAGGTCTTGGTGTCTCAGTCGTAGTAGCTTCTGGGTTGGTCGATCTTTGAAGAGATATATTGGCTCTACCATCTGTTATGGCAACAATCATTATGCGTCCAACATCACCACTCTTCTCTGCATTTAGCCCAACCCTGACAGCCTTGGGAGATTTAAGTTGAAAGAGTAATCAGTCACCAGAGACAGATAAGTTGGCACCCAGAAACTTTTAGCACCAAAGCCAAGACATAAAATTCAAGAATTTTACAGGTAGAAAATGCATGCCAATAGCAACACACATGGATTGCCAGCTGATGGATGAGAGAGTATACAGCAAAGCACTATATATCAGCATTGGCTTTACAGATGCTTGCTTACAGATTTTTATTATTATTTTTAATTTTTTTTTTTTTTTTAAATTCAGTTAAAAACCATAGTTGGGCAAACAGATACATCAATCTACATACCGTAGTGAGACCATGAGCAAGGGGAGAACCTCCACCGCACGGAAGTTTTTCAAGACGTTTTCTTGCCATTGAAATTGACCTAGAAGGAGGAAGGAGAACTTCTGCAGAGTCTCCACGGAAAGGAATAATAGAAACCTATTTTATATTATTAGTTAACAACTGACATAATTGTGTGGGTAATATAGCAGAAAGGAAATCAAATTTTCTTAAAATACACTAATGTCTTGAAAGTTCAAAAATATCTGTCTCAAGTCACCTGATCCCTGCTTGTATAACTTTCTGCTAGTAATTTGAGTGCTGCACCTTTTGCATTCTGCATCCGGTTCAACGCCATGCTGCCACTCGCATCAACTACAAATATAACCTGCCATGAAGCAAATATAAGAAAACTTTGCATGAAGATTCTCATACCAGCATAAAAACTTTTTCTTCAATATTTTTCTTGACTAATTATGCTTTGGTACTTTAAGCTCATTAAATGCCAAAATTTTGGCTGAAATCCTTGAGATATTATAAATCTTATTCCCTTACAATAAATGGCAACATAATTACATTATATTTTGTCAGTATGGCAACATAGGTTTAATCTGAGATTTAGACTTCAGTAGTTAAAATTGTATGGCCATATGAGTAAAGCACCAAATAGATGACATAGAGAACAGAGAGAGAGTTTTCGCTAAAACAACTTCATAATTGAACTTTTTTTTCCTTCTCATTTTAAAAAGGGGATGCAAGTAACAAAATGATGTTTTTGATACCAATGCTCCTGCTTTCCGCGCCATTCTCTTTGCCCTCATGTCAGTTTTCTCCACAAAAACTTTCCTGCTGCTTTGTGTGTTCCTTTCCCGACGCAACTTCTGATATGGTGCAGCTGCTCTAAGGGTTGCATCAACAGCTAATCTCTTTACAGGGCCCTATCAAGAACATATATTTTTCAGAGAAAATGTAATGCAGTAAACAAATTTTGAATAAGTTTAAGATATCCTAAAAGAGAATTGAAAATGAAGTACATGTGAATTGCATCCTCAACCGTCATTTGGCACATTTTTGGCAGAGAGAATTGTCAAAAAGAAACTAATGATGTGCGAAAAAAGGTCAAAAAGAAAAAGTAAAAAAGGAAAAAAGAACAACAAAGGAGAATAGTTTGAGAAAAGGTGGAAATCAAATCTCCTCTGGATGAAGGAGATCATAGAACATACAAAGGTGGGGATGGAATAACCTTTGGAAGCATTGGCTTAATATATCGGCCCCTATCTTCTGAAAATATGACATTCTTTGCTCTGCCAGCCTTCCCTCGCTTTCTCTGTGCTTGTTGTGCAAAGAAGAGAAGTTTCTCATCCACCAAACCTCCTTCTGAATCAAAAATAAACTCTTCAGGTATTTGTTCCTGCTGCTGTTCATTCTCCTCATCACCGTCATCCTGTTATGCAGCAAAGGTTTCTTTTAAACAATAAATTACGAAATAAAATACGTCAAACTGAAAATGGCAAAAATTAGTTCATCAATAGCAGGCACATAAGAGGAACATAAGCCCTTATATAGTTTAGTATGTTAAAATATTTGAACAATGTTAAGAAACCTCTTCATCTTCATCGTTATCTTTATCTTCCTCTTCATCCTGCTCTTCCCCAGAATCTTGGTTTTGCGGAGGTGGTGGAGGCGGAGGCTGTTGATTCTGCTGGTCTGGTGGGTTCTCATTGATGACTGAACGAGGAAGAATGACAAGTTCTACCTGTTGCATGTAAGATATCAGAATGACATTTATCTGTATAACTGCATAAAGATTAAGATGCAGATAAAGATAACTGAGTGTGCAATTAGTTCATCTAATTCGAATGGTGAACAAATTTAGTTGCATAAACAAGTTGTTCATTATTGCAAGTATTCTATATATCTCTATGTCTAAAAAAAATGGCCACTATTTGAAAACAAGAACAGTAGAAGGAAATACCAAATTCTTTTTTATTTTTTATTTTTTTTTTAAGAAAAAACGTTTTATTGATAGGAAATCAATACAAAAGGTAAAGGAGAGGATAAGGAATCCTCAAAAAAAAACAAAAAGACACAAGAAACAAAACAAAACAGCAACATCAAGACCATATAAAAGACATATAAACACATCAAACACCCTTGAGATCTTTCCAATTTAGAATGATCAAAGAAAAAAATCTTCGAAAGCTTTATCTGTAGAGGCCTGCAAAGCTGCTAAGTATTTAGCTTTCTCAAAAGGATCTTAACTGCTCATCACTTTGTTCAATCCAAATTACCCACAGCAAGGATAAAACAACTGACTTCGACATCACCTAGGCCAATTCATTAGTACCAAAACCAATTGGTTTTCCACCACAATGCCCCACAAAATTTAGGAAGCACCCAACAAAACCCAGCTTCTTGTAACAATCTAATCCACAAACTTCTTGTAACTTTACGGTGAAGAAATAAATGATCTACCGCTGTGCTTCCTCTTTACACAAAACACACCAGGATGGTGAGATTGCCCAATATGGATTTTCCTTTGAAGCACAGGTACTTAACTTTCTATATTGGGCT
This sequence comes from Ochetophila trinervis, assembly GCA_003254975.1. Lineage (NCBI taxonomy): Eukaryota > Viridiplantae > Streptophyta > Magnoliopsida > Rosales > Rhamnaceae > Ochetophila > Ochetophila trinervis. The sequence continues at coordinate 28,563 of QANX01003200.1, forward strand.
ATCTCACCACTATCTAAATAGCTTGGAAATAAGATTTACATGAAAATCCTGAAGAATCAACTGACCATTTTCTTTTGTCAGAAGCTAAAGGATCGATACAAATAATTTCCTAAAAAACGCAACAAAGAACTCAGATCTTCAATGTCACTGTCATTCAAATTTCTTCTAAAGGAAAAATTCCAATTACTCACATGATTATAGGACAAAGAAAAAACATCTGAAATGAAAGCATTATGAGTATTAGACAATCTGAAACTGCCAAATTCTATTTCTTATTCACTAGTATGCTGAAGAGACATGATTTCCAGAAAAGAAAAGGAAAAAATATTTCAAAATAAACATTTTCCTTTTTTCATGATTTTATATGACATGCAAAGCACATAGATGGAAACATTGGGAAGATTACTTAACAGCTTTTTTCAGGTCATCAACATTCACTTTTTCACGTCCTTCCAGAGCAGCTATGCATTTTGCAACACGGGCAGCATATAACTCAGCTCTGTGTCCCTGTTATTCACAGTAGATATTTGTAGTTACGTAAACAGTAGTTCACATAAAGAAACCAAGAGCATACTAAAATCTAAAGCTGAAAAGGAAGGGCATACGTTAGAAGTAAGGATTCAGTTAGTACAGCAAATACAACAGCACTTTATGTTTATCCAAAAGGAGTGTGACTCGTGAAAATAATTATTCAATTGTAAGAAGTTTGAATTCAAACCCATATGCCGAAAAAGAAGGGCATATGTTAGAAGGTTTCAGTTAAAACAAACATACAACACAACACAGCAATTAAATCCATTTTCAATTACATATGTTTTCTAAAACACCATTGTCCCATGTTTTATTCTTCGGTTAGTAAATCCTCCATGTTCAATGGTTTTGAATTAAATTTGTTTATCTGAAAGGAGTTTTACTCATGATAAAATTTATTCAAATCTAAGAAATTTCATAGTAAGAACCTGGCAGCCACCTCGAAGGGCCTCCATAACAAGGTACTTTAATTGTTCTCGGCTGATTGCAACATCTTTCAAATACTCCCTTGCCAAAATGATCTGCAATGTGAAAGCATGTGTATTCAGTCTATAATATATTTGAACAAATTTTTATCTTGCAGTATAACAAAGCCCTATAATTGCAAATTTGTCAAACACGCCAAGATATTAAGGTGTTATAAATCAATGAAGAAATTTGATTACTGGGAAAGAATATAAATTGAGTAGAAATGCAATACACCTATATCAAACAAGACCATCTTAGGATTCTATAAGGGCACACAGCTTCTCGTTCAGTTCGATTTAAGATAAGTATAGTGTTTTTAATCTGCTAGAAAATCGATGTTATATTTGAAGGAGCTAATTGTAATTATCATTAACGTAGCATGGGTCATCAGCAACAACGCCTTTTATCTTAGTCATGGAACTAAAACATAACAACAAACTGGTAAGAGCCCTATAACAATTATAATTGATGCTCCTCTCGGTCTTCATTTTCTTTCTCTGCAAAGCACTATGTTGCACTATGATATATATTCATACATTCCTACCTGAGTTTTTGCAAAGTCTGTTTCTTCCACCACCATCTTGTAAACTTCATTACTATATTCCTGAAATTGTGTTGCAACTCCAACAGCTGCAACACGATCGTCAAAACTCATTGGAAGGTCTGCACTGCAGAAGAAGTGAGTCATTAGTAACATACGAAAGTGAGTCAAAAAATAGAAAACTCGATCTATCAGCTAATGCAAGCACTGTACCTCAAATTGATTGCAATCCTGTCCAGTAAGTGTTCACGTACAGCACCCTCTTCTGGATTGTAAGTAGCAATCAAAAGCGGCTTGCAAGGATGTTTAAAGCTGATTCCCTCTCTTTCCACAATATTCACTCCTTCAGTTAATACATTAAGAAGCAAATTACTGATACCCTCATCCAAAAGATTGATCTCATCAACATATAAAACACCTCTGTGAGCTTCAGCAAGAAGCCCTGGCTGGAAAACAGTGGTTCCTGTTTTCACTGACTCCTCAACATCAACAGATCCAATAAGTCTGTCCTCTGTTACTCCAAGTGGAATCTGTGACATGGATGAAGTACATTGATTAAACAATTAAATAAGGCCAGTATGAAAAGCTTCACTCATGAAAAGTACCTGAACAAAAGGAGACCTGACAATTTGAGTCTTAATATTGCCATCAGAATCATACTCGACCCGTTCAGCTAGACCATCTTCCCACCTTGAGAATTAGATTTAAACTATCATTATCTTGAAAGAGGTGATATGCAAGAATCTCCTAACTTCTAATCATTGGAACAATGTTTTTGGAAGCATTATATAACAGTTTATATCTTGGTGAAACCAGGATAGATGTTGATATTCTCATTGCCAATAAGTAACATCGTCTTTTAAACCCCATAAATAAGGTCCAGATAAATTGCATCCAACGAAGAGAGACAAAAGCAAACAAAAAGGAGATACCAAAGTGTAAATCGAGAATCAAATATATGACTTCCCATGAAAGAGTTTCTTAAGCTTGTCATGTAAGAAAGATGATGCAAACCTGCACTACCCTTTTATAATTTTGGCATGAGAGCTGAAAACAGATAACTCATGACTTTCTAATTTTAACTAACTCATAAACAGCATTTCACCAATTGTTCATATCACAAAATAACTGGTAAGAACTCAGTATCCTTACTCTTCAGGACATGCTGGATCTGAATTTGAAACTGAACCAACAACCACATCAATAGGTGGCAAAATTGCATGTAGGCCACGTGCCATTACTGTCTTGGCTGTTCCTCGCTTTCCAGAGATAGCAATCCCTCCAATTTCACGGTCAGTAGCCCCAAGCAATAGAGCAGTTTTAATTGCATCCTATGAGACAATGATGTGTATTCACAAATGCACATTGATGGAGAATCAACTAATTAATCATCAGTAAACGTTAACTGGTTTATAGAGTGAAAATCACATTGTATGGCAACTTAAAGAATATTGTACTACTTGTTCCATTGTAATTCTGCATTAGTGGCTTAAGAAAATCAACTACATTCCCTAAAGTTTAAAATGTCTTTCATCCTCATTATTCCACTAGTCCATCTCGTTGGAAAATAATTTAACCAGGCCAATCCATTAAACAAGCAATACCAAACCATGACATTGAAACACAAAATTAAATAACAAATTCTCTGATAATCAAAACTCCAGAGAAAGTTCAAGAAATTCAACCATTTCCGTAAAAACACAAAAGACCAAAATCCATAATCCTTTTCCATAAGAAAGTGCAGAATTAACAAGAAAAAACACTGTTTATCCTGGAAAAATAGAGCACAGGGAAGTACCTGACCAACAACCGCAGCTAGAGGGAAATATTGTCTTCCATAAGAAGTAACATCTGGGTTCCTCTCTGGAGATAGTACGGCTCCATTTCCATTGCCAGAGACAGCAGAAGCCATAGCATTTGCAGAAGCACGAACATGAAGGCCATGAAAGTGAAGGCGTTTAGAGTTGAAAGAAAAAGCAAAAGAGGGAGAGAAGAGAAATGGGTGTTGTAATTTAAACGAGGGAAGACACGAAGATTGGGAGAGAGAGGAAGATATGAATGGTGGAGCTCCATGTACGATCGCCATTGAAGAGAAAGAGAGAGCTACTGAAGAACTCTCTTTCTTATCTGCTACAGAGCATGAGTCGCTTGGACTCTTTCTGTCTTTGGGATAACGGGCATGAGTGAAGTCCACGCGCTATACACTGCGCGTATGTAAAACACCCTATAGTACAAGGAGTGAAATAGTTAAGCCCAAAAAAACTTGGATACAAAGCTGGTCCTTTATCAATTATGTAGGAGTCATATAAATTTAATTATTTATAATATAAGATAAGATATTTGTGTAGTTAAATGCTCGCTTCTAAGTAATATGTCGCATTTTTTACCAAAAAAATAAAGTAATATGTTGCATTCCACCATCCATTTCAACTGTTTTTATATCAACTTTCGTCACGTATTAAATGTTTGTGAATATTTATTCATAACATTTGTGACAAAACAATAAATAAATAAAAACAACATCTATTTTCTATCTAAATTATTCTTTTTTTGCGAGAGATCAAGTACCATATACCATTTAATACATCATTAAAAAAAAGTACTATATGTTGCATAGTCCTCTGCATTTCCTCAAACTAATTAATATTTAAGAAAAGAGTTACCAAATCGAGCCCTTGACTTGTTTAATCGAGCTATTATCAGCATGTTTTTTTAAGTCCAAAAGACAATAAAAATTATTAAGGTGTTGTTATATTTCAAACTGTATTTTCAAAATACTTTATTAATGGATTTAATCTTACCCTTTCCTTCTTTTTGCCCTTTCTTTTTTTTTAAAGACCAAATCAATTATTCTTTATTATTTTTATATTCTTTTGAATAGAGGAAAGGCATACAAGGTAGCTAATGTATTTGAAACTGTCAATCTCTAGTTGGAATAAGTTCTTACTAATCAGAGTAAATAAATATTAAATTTTACTTTTTACCATCTGTAGCAACCCTTTTTCCTTCCATGAGCAAGAACTCAAACCAAATCCTCAACAATCAAATTTTGTATTGCGAAAGGAGAAGAAAGCTACAGCTATTAGTCCAAATGTCACACTTCTTTTACAGGGTAAGATTGCAAAGCAATGTACAATTGTTTGAGGAACAATGAATTCTTATATATTTACAATGTCATTACAAAGTACAAGAAAATGGAATGCTAGTCCCTCTCATGTCATCCAAAAAATCTGCAGTCTTTTAACTTCAGAAGCTGTTTATCATCCTCCCAAATATAACCTAAATCAAATTCCTATTTTCAGCGTATTAATTAGTTTACCAATATAGTCAGCTAAAACAAGATCACTAAGTATTTCAATGTCTAATTCTAACATTTCCATTAATCTAAATTTATCCTACTTTGACCTACTTTCTAATTCACCTTCAATTGCACTCTTTTAATAAATTGTTAGTCGACCAAATGAGCTGTATGAAAATATACCATCCCTGCCTCCCGACCATATAAGGACATCTCAGAGCTTCTAGGACTGAACCAGAGCAGCAATCCGTAATTACCAACATGAGAAACGAGGATTTAACGCCCAACCCTGGGTGGTGGCACCCTGCCTCTAGGGCCTTCTTCGCATGACTGATCTTCAGTGGATCTTTTACAAGATCACTTAAAAAAGCTGCAGAAAAACATTTGATATGAGATTCTTGCATGGACATGGTGCTTACTAATGACTATTGTGAAACAAAAAGTAAAATTTCTAACTGGAATATAACTCCCAAATCACCCAACCAAACAAAAGAATAAGGAGAATTTGATTTTGACAAGCCTGTAAAAAGATACCTTTTTGTGCTTATTAAAAAGAAAGATGTTATGATATGAATGCAACATTACTTCACTTAAATAGAAAGGCAGCATGTAAAGTAGAATTCACAGAATGGAAGGCCATGTTGCATGTAACTTAAACGATAACAAAAATGTTCACATACACGAAAAGATATCCAATAGGATCAGTACACCATATAGAGATATTTTGTCATGATAACTTAAGATTTTAAGTAATTCAACATGAAATCCAAAGAACAAATGCAACTAGATGTAGGAGATAGAGAACCACTTTTCATTTCTTTAATTTCTCTTCTCCTTGGGGAAGGGGTAGAGGGAGGTGTTGTTACTAACATGCTGATAATATAATTTAATAGGGTATCAAAAGTATGCAACTTATGTACTCAGCAGCAAGAAGTTAAAAACATTTCTAATATTTAGTCCCACTATATTTTTAAGGCATTGACCATACCACTGCTGCCTCTTTGGCAGGTTCATTGCTCCTTCTGACGGTTCTCACTATGTAACTCACTGCCGCAAGCTTCTGCCCCATTGCACAGGAAGGCACCTATTGCCTGATAGTATATCCCTTCAGCAAAACCAAAGGTCCTAAACCGTTCGAAAGTAATCTTGCAGTTGAAGACTGAAACCCATCTTTGCAACATTTATTCCTTAAATTACCAAATCAGAAACTCAACAATAAGCATACCTCCACACAAAATGAACTGAAACACAACCCTTACAAAACTGAAGTATCCCTCTTCAAATGCCAAAAGAATTCAATTACATGCAATCTGCAACTGATTGATAAATAAATCATTAACAGATACTAACTGACAAAAACAAGTTTAATACACACACATGAACTTAAAACTTGATATCAGTAATGTTTCCAAGAAAAAGTTTTCAGTCTTAAGCTTTGTTTAGCGAAGGAAGGCGAGGGGAGGAAAAATTGGAGGAATTGGAGGAATTGGAGGGTGGAAACATTTCGAGGTTCACAAAATAAGTGAAAATATCATCAAATCCCTCCTAAAATTTTAGTTATAATAATTTTGTAACTAATACTTGCTGGTTAAAATAGTAATTTAGCAATTTAAATGCTTTTTTGTCGTTTCACTTTTCCCATCCATACCTAACAAAAGGATGGAACATGGTAGGATAATTTACTCTATCCTCCTATTTTTCTATCTCTGCCATATCCATCCTCACTCCCTATGTTCCCTCATTCCTACCAAAGATATTATAATTATAATTGGTTATCAAGAGAAAGTCCCTATGTTTTTTATTTAGTTCGTTTTACTCAAAAACCAGGATAGAGCCAAGGCACCTAAAATTTTCAGCAACAATTACTTTCTAGAACCACAACTAAACCACAACAGTCGAACATATAAAGATGTATGAGCCATGACAGCTTCTCGATTTATCTTCCCCCCCCCCATTTTTTAAGAATTCAGTATAACAGATATCAATTGCTGGTCCTGGAAAAATGAGAGCAATCAATACTTTAAGACGAATTATTATGTAAAAATCATTTCATGTATACCTCACTCATAGGTGGGACTGCATTAGATACTCCCTCGAAACAATCAACTGCAGTATTATTTTGTGCTTCAACCAAACGAGACACATCTGCCCTCACAGCTACCAAGTGGGGGCAGACAGGTGGGACCCTTTCACGACATGTGTGACACTTGAATCCAATTAACTTATCAATGTTCTCTGAACAAAGTCCAAAGGCATCTCCATGAAACCACTCTGCATGATGAAAAGGAAGAGAACGATATTAAAGTTATAACCAGGAAGGCATAAGATGGGGAAAGTACAGTCAAAAGTAGAGATATAAAAAAGAAATTAAAAAAATGTCTTCAATGTTTTGCAGCTTCTGAATCAGTTTCCAAAAAGTTAATTTACAATTAGGTTATGAACAAAAGTAAGAAGTAATTACCTCCGCAGATTTCACATGCAATATAACTTAGAGTAGATGTATGTCCTACTTCATTACAAAGCTGGCATTTAGGTTGATCTTGAATGATAGATGACTGCTCAGAAGGGGCTAGAATTTTTTTTTCTCTGAAAAGCATAACTCGTTCATCATTTGGCTTTCTAGACAAGAAAAGGCCATTAAGCCAGTAACTGTAATAAACTTGTGTTCTCTTCTTCTGGCAAGAAGTACCTCTCTTTCGTTTTTTATCTGTTCCCTTTTTAGGTTTGATCTGTTTCCCTTTCTTGCGTCCTCCATGCTTTTTGGTTTGCACTATTATGCATTTCGCTTTTCTCGCTGAACGGCGTAGAGGAACATTGGGTGCAATTTTTCTATTCTTATTTGATCTTACCTGTCTCCCACCACCTGACACTTTTTTATTGCTTTTCAAGCGCAGTGACCTGCACTCTTGCTTATTATTCTTGGACTTCTGCAATGGTACTTTACCTCCTTTTTTGTTAGTCTTCCCTCTTTTTGCATCAATCTTCACATGCTTCCCATTCTGACATCGATGGCATGTATACGTACAGTCAGCAATGATGGCCCCAGCTGACTTCTTAACATGCCTTTTATGGAAAAATCCTGAAATTTCAAATAGTAACATTCAGATATAAATCCAACCAAGGATACATGGATGACTTGATTTTGTAGACAACCATGAATATATATATATATGTATATATATAATTTTATATCTCCTTAGCAACCATTATTTAGTTAGATTAAAAATCAAGTCTAAAACAAAACAAAGAATGGCACAAAAAATTGCCCTAAAGTCGACAAGGAACACAAAGTTTTGAAAACTGACGAAGTCCCAAGAAATTGTTGGATATCTAGTTTGTTCACATCAGATTTGAAGACAAGCTAATTGTTCAAACAATATTCGTCCGATGTTTTAGTCGGTCAATAATAGAAATTCAGCATAAACAATAAACAACTACATGTTCCATCAACGATCCAAGTACAACATTTTAATTGCCCCTAGAATAAAGGTAGGGTCAAGAGTTTGAGCTACTTGCAAATTCCCACCCAGTACACAATGAAAATTGAATTTAACAAAACAGAGTTCATTGACATATGCCAAAATCACATTATCATTATATCCAGTGCTAGTTTCAAATCCGCATAACAATAATTGGCACAGATAAAAAAGGCATATCAAAAAGCAAGAACTCGCCTTTGCAGTACTGGCAACTAACAGCTTCCCTGAAATTAAAAAAAAAAAAAAAAAAACACCAGAAAAATGATGAAGTCAATGAAATTAAAAATTAAAAATGAAGTGATAAGTTGTTTGACAAGGAAATATAATCTTACATATTTTAACTCTTACCAACAAGACTAACAAATTTAGAAAATCTCAGAATCATGAGAAAAGCCAAAAAAAAAAAAAAAAAAAAANAAAAAAAAAAAAAAAAAAAAAAAAAAAAAAAAAAAACCTAAAACCTAAAACCCTTTCACCTTCCTTCTTATCTCCCTTACCACATTATCCTAATCTTAAATACTATAACTCTTACAAAGAAGACTAGCAAAATTAGAAAATCTCAGAATCATGAGAAAAGCTAAAAAATAAAAAAACAACCTAAAACCCCTTTCACCTTCCTTCTTATTTCCCTTTCCACGTTTATCTTAACTGCATATTACTTGTGATTCGGATTTTTATTACTTCGTTGTTGTAGCATTTTATCCAGACATACACATAACTTTATATACTATAACAAGTAAGAACTTACATGCAGACAAGGAAAACTATGACAAAATATAAATGGATAAGTAATTCATAATAAAAACAGGCTAACAGCATAGAAATAAATAAATTATTACTAAAACACTACCTGATTAGGACATCTTTGTTGCAGTGCCCACATTGATAATTCTCAGATCTTTCAGCTTTCGAAAACAAATACTCAAATGGACTCTTTTCTTGAGGCCTTTTCCTTACTCCACCAAACTCAATAATTTTCCCGGATTTCATATCAGTAGACTTGCGAGAAATTCTTTTCTCCTCAAAATTTTTCAACAGATGCAAGGGAACATAAGATTCATCCAGCCAATATCTCTTTCTTTCAGTAGAGGATTCTTCAACTATGGAACCATGTTTTTTGACAATATCAGGTATAGCCCTTCTCTTGCCAAAATCAAGAAGATACTTGGCCATTTTCCCTTCGGTGCACTTCCTTCGGATGATAACTTTTTTGAAAAGCCTGATGGACTTGAGAGATTCCTTATCCAATGCAGAGAGAGGATGAGTGTTTTCAATGTCATCCCACCTAATGTTCAAATCAAGCTCTCTAACCTGAAGACAGGAAAGAATTTAATTACCATAAATTTTAGGAACTAGTTGATCAAGAACATGAACTAAAGCGGTAGGACCAATTAAAGGTGGCACCTACCTTATTATAAAAAACTAAACTTACATAGTTACATTTCAATATAAGCCAAATTTATAAAAAATCTAATTGATAAGATTATACAGATTGGGCTCACTTCTTAACAGCTTAAGCTATTAAGAATAGTTGGCAACTTAACATTGTATAAGAGCCTAGAGCTGTTCCTGAGTTTGAAAACCGCTGCTGTCATATTTATTGTTCTACATGTGTAAGGCCTAATTTGAGTCCAAAATGGACTGGCTGCAAGTGAGAAGGGTGTCAAGTTATACATATTGGACTTGCTTCTTTATAATTTAGGCTTTTAAAAATAGTAGTAATTCAACAATAATTAAAAAGCAGAAAAAAAAAAAAAAAAAAACACTAATAATGTACTCCCTCATGTATGGGGCAATCATATATGTATATTTATATAATATGTATAAATTCAGTCTGACCCTACGAAATCCAGATAGGAGATAACTTAAAACCTTATATAATTATCTTCTTTCCTTTCTGTTTGTTCTCTCTATTGCAACCAGATCTGCATTCTGTCTCTCTCACCCTCCTCTCCTCCATCTGGTAATCTGTAAGTTATCTCTCTCTTCAGCTCATTTACCTTGTATCTCCTTTTCTTATTTTCTACCCTCCCATCTCTATCTCTCACTCTCTCTCACCTCCCCTCTTTCCCTCTTACTCTCTCAGTCTTCCTTTCTCCCTATTCATAGCCTCATACCAAACATGAATTTGAGCATCCACTCCATCTCTTAAGTTTTGAGCGATGCTGTCTTTTCTCTCCTACCCATAGAAGTCAAATAGAAAATTTTGGGTATGGGGCAATTGACTGTTTTATATCCAAATGTGTGGTTCAGTGATATTTTGGTTATGTGAATGGAACGGTGATCTGGGTTCTTGCACTCCATTATTTTCAGCTTGCATATTTCACAGTTTAAAGATTAATGTTTTTCTCCTATCTTTTGTATTTATGTTAATGTCTTGAGATACAAAGAGAGGGAAGGGTCTAATCTGGTTGCAGGCAGACGGGATGGAGAGAGGAAAAAGCTGTTACATAATATATATATATATATATATTATAATTTTCCTTTCCCAATAAAATAGTTTTGTGTCTGAATCGTGGATATTTAATCCTACAGCCCAGAGGGTGTGGTCCAGATAATGGCTCTATTGGGACATCTAACTAAGAGCCTTCAATCTAGTGGTGCCCAGTGAAAATAGGTTTACTCTTATATATATATATATATATATATATATATAGAGAGAGAGAGAGAGAGAGAGAGAGTATACCTAATTTCATGGGGAAAGTTTAAAGTTTGAATTACAAGAGTCAAGATTGGGGCACAAGTAGAGTTAAAATGAAATATTTAAACTATGAAGTAAAAAATTTATAGACATAGTTTTCCATATCCTTTAATAGAGGATGCAATCAAAGCAAGAAACAGCTTACAAGGGTCATTCAAACACCTAAACAATAGAAAATGAAAGAAACAAGTATGGTAGGTAACAATACCTGGAAAGCCAGCTGCTCTGAACTCGTTGATGTCCCAACAGCAGCTTGCCAGGCAACATATTTGCTTCTCTTTGCATATTCTGAATTCTCAAGATATAATATACCAGGAATCTTCACACACCCAGCTGCAGAATTTAAACTTCAAACAAATTCAGAATAATTGTTCAGTTGACATAACTGTAAACACTACCATCCAAAACTAGATACAAGAAAGAACAATGGACCTTGTCTGGCAGCCTTGGAAACCAAGGAGTGCGGCAAAGCCTTCCAATTGAAAATATGTCGAGAAAGTCTACCACCCCTCCACCAAAACATTCCCAATCCACTGGTACCATTTGAAGTGGGGCTGGACTCATTGTCCGAACACCTAGGCCTTTTTCTGCCAACCATGTGCTTTGAGGCTGCACGTGCAGAACTAATCACAATATGTGAAGCTGAACCCACAGAAACAGCAGAATCCACATGCTTAAACCACTCAGCTGAGAGTGCACGACGACTCAGATTTGACTCTAACTGTGCAGTGCACATAGCATAAAATTAGCCCAAAATAGTATAAAAGACTAATTTCAAGATAACTAATGAATAATGGTTATAATTAGGCGAAAATTAGCATACAGCCCTTTCAATACATAAATATAAGTGAATTTTGATGCACTATAAGTGTACGAATATATAATGCTACCCTATAGCTTCTAGGTGATCCTATTTAAAATATTTCACATACATTGTGTGAATAAATCGTGAATGACAAGCCCAACCATACTTGATTGCATCATTGATATACAAGATTGATTCAGTAGTGGATAGTTTAAAAAAATAAAATAAAATAAATTGTCCCTTACAGTGAGTAATAAATGTTTAACAGACATCCGATCAGATGCCTCGATAGCCCTTTTATGCACGAGCTTGCTGTGTTGCGGATTCAACCATGGACCCAACAGAAGTCCATGCAGACGTTTTTCAATGGATAGAATATGACGTAAGACATCAGTAAGATGACCTTTACTGTTCTTTTTCAGTTGAAGATCAACCATGTCACTATTAGAAGCTTCTCGAACAGACCCCACATTCATGAGAAACAAGCAGTCCCTGTCATTACTGGGAGCTCTGCATGAAAAACACCAACCACATTTTTCTTTCTCAACATCTACATATAGGTCCTGAATACTTGACCAGTAAAACTTGGAAGTCTTTTTCAAAATGGCCTTTGTCTGCTGTAATATTACTTCCTCCTCTGATATCACTGAGTGCTCCTTGATCTTTACAGATGATTTATCCATTAGCTCCTCTCCTACTGATGAAGCAATTTGACCAAAACTATAATAGTTCATGTAACCAATTACACTCTGCACCTGTGATGTATCCCCTTTTTTGATAGGTAGAGTAGTTAAGGGGTTATCAGGACGAACAAATTCTACATTAGATTTCCTTCTTATGTCAGAGGTACTAGATGTCAAAGAACAGTCTCCAACAAGTAGAAGATTTCCTGGAATGTCAAACCGATTTAGAAATTTAGCAGATCCACTAGAATCATACCCAATGCCTGACCCAATTTTTGTCTTTGCGGTTCCTACGGATCCTTCAGAAGTTATATGCAAACTTCCTTTTGCAGCTACAGAATCTAACAAGTTCACCGACTTTGAAGCATCAGATCCAAGACCAAACAACCCAGCATCAGAGTCCTCGTCCATTTTTCTTTCCACATAAGTCTCATTCTTAACTGCACATGTCTTCAAAGATGCCAATGAAACAGGTGGATTTGAAAGAACTCGAATCTGTTCCTTCACACGCATTTCTAAGGATGTACTATGGTAAAGACTGTCATTATTACTAATAGTTCCATTCAAGCTTACATTATCCCAGTGCTTGCAGATAGCCAATAAAATGTCACCATAGAAAAAATCAGAAGACTTTAGCACTTCAACAACCATATTCAGATCATCTCTGTGGTAGTAACTAAATGAGGATTCAGTGTCATAGCTATCAGACCTGAAAGTTCAACAGCCATACAAAACTGAAGCCAATATACAAAGTGAATAGGTGTAATTTTTTATAAAGTGAAAAGAATCAACTGAGTATCTGCTCGGACAGAAAAAATTACATAGCTATGAGAAGAAACAATGAGGTAGAAGAACTCTATGACAGCAATAGTACTAGTAATTGAACGTATATAAAGTAGGTTCTCCAACACTGTCCATGTTCATTTAGTAAAAAAAAAATTGAAATTATTTTCCAATTTAAATTTTAAAAAAGCAAAAGAAATTCTGCAGATGACTTATTTTCATTTCAAACAATCAAATAGCTAGCCATTAGAAAATATTATCAGAACATACATATTCAATTAATATTCTAAGCTACAACTGTTTGAATATAATTTAAATCCTGGGATGATGGGATGAATTTTCTTGGTGCCCCATTGGTATAAGCAGAACATTTAACAAGTTCAATAAATAACTAGAAAGATTCTCCAAAAGGTAACCTTGACAGGTAATTCATGTGACATTGGAAAGTCTCTGGTGACTTAATTTTGCCACTTACCAAGGAGAAGATGCATCTACCCATGTCTAGAGGATTGCAATAAAGCTTGATTAAACCAAGTAATCACATCCTATATTGCCAGCCAGATATAGACAATTTTCTTTGCTTCTTTTGTTGTAAGGGATTCATCAAATCATGTTGGTCTCAATGTAAGGATGCTTAGATACTGGACAGGATACGATGAAGGTTCAAGAATTCTGACATAATACTTAGTGCTACATTTATGGTTATTCAGAGAGAGAGAAAAAAAGATCATCGAGTATGCTAAAATGCCCATAGCAGCACTAAAACACCACATTATAAATCATCCTTCTTTTTTTCCTTTTTTTTTTGGTAATGTCGAGTTTTCGTTGTTGTAGACAACTGTTTGTTCAGTTTTAAGTAAGTAGAAGTCTTAAAGATTGTATTGCTTGAATTTTTTTCTAAACCTGAGCCAATATTTTCAGTTCGACAAATCTCTAAATTTAAGCCAAGTTTGGGGAAAGCATTCTGGACGGATATCATCGCTTACTTACCAAAAACTTAAAAAGCATACCGTTTTTTATCTACACATAACTTTTCTATTTTGTATTTAGTGCTGCATAAAAACTGCCAGGTGTTAAGATACACTTTACCCAATTAATAAAGGAATCCCCTACAAATAAATGTTTCAAACCAAGTGATTGAGATAAGATTTATAAGCATAGGAGACAAAATAGGTTACAAGAAAGGAACAAGCCTAACACCTTGACACATTTCAGAATGCTAGTTTCCTTCTGACTATTAATAAAATTTTATAATGCATGTTAAAAGGTTCACATACATTTTTGGCCCTTTTCTCATAAATTTAAACTCTTGTTATTGTATGTTTCGTTCTTTAAGTGCTATTGTGTTTCAATTTGTTAACTTCTATTTATGGTAGTTTCATTGACCATGAGTACTTATATTCCAATCTTGCTAACTCCTGTTTATGGTAGTTTTGTTGACTATGAGTAGGGACCATTATTGCTTCCTCCTATTTGGCAATTTCCATGTAGGTAGGAGAATCAGGTTTAGTCTCGGTCCAGTCTCTGATCAGCTTAAGTTTTTCCGACAGTCAGTTGCTAAATATAGTATTAGACACAGTTGGCTAAAATGGTCTTATGTTCAAATCTCATAAACCCTTTCTAACTCAGTCTCATTGAACGTAAATGGCCCACATCTGGCATATTGAAGCGTGTTAGCATGTATTAGAAACTTTATATAAATTATTAGGTCACTTGAATAATTAGATGAAATTTCTAAAATAGTTCATAACTTAAATTAGATTGAAGTTCCATAATACAATAGCTTCTCATACTTTCCTATGGAGATTTCTTCTGCCTAATCATAAATTAACTTTTTGAATATACATTTAGTTTGCATTTTGAAACAATAGTTCATTAGTTCTACTTTGTTAACTAATTTATCTTAAGCTTTAAGAATGTTTTATCTTAAGCTTAAAATCACTAAATCGAAAAGAAGAAGGTGAAAAAGGCAAATTAGTAGTAGCCAATCCATCCAAGTTTAAGATGTTGATCATCATTTCAATTTTTTTTTTTTTTTTCAATTTTATTACGTTTCTCCCAGAAAACCTAGAGATATCATCATTTTTTGTTAAAAGATACATTCAAGTTTAGGCCAAACAATAATAAATCAAGCAAAGATTGAAATGACTAACAGAGAAGCTGGAATTGAAAAAAGGACTGGTGGAAAACTATGCTTGCTATCGACACCAACCAATTGAGGCTTTGTTGAGCTGAGTACACCATATGCTGAATCTTCAAATGACTAAAAGACAATTTATAAAAAAACTTTACCCCTCATATTAGATTTTGATAATGAGTTAAGGAACCTTCCTATATAGTTCAAGTAGGCTTCTCTAAGAAGGATTAAGAAACACAATTTGCTAATATCAAATTCATAATGAAAAATCACATTATATTGAACTATGTAGTTATGGAAAGAAAAAACTTACACTAACAGGTAATCACAGCTGTAAAAGTATAGGCGACCATGAGGATCAATTCCTAACAAATCTGCTCCTCGAAGTGACTTCCGTGGTTTTATTCGAGACTTATGTCTGTCAATAGCACACTCAGGGCAAAACCAGTCACCCTCTGGCAAAAGATCATTGGCTACTCCTACACATTTTGAATGATATGCAGCCGGACAGCCATCGCAACATATTAAGCTTCCATCCATCTTACATAGGCAGCACTCATCACTATTCCAATCAGTGGAATCATCAACAACGTCATCATTCAAACAAAAGCCACTAGAAGCATCCACTGAAGTCCTCCTTTTCTTGCAAACCTCAAAGTTTATATTCCTTTCCAAAACCATCTCAGGTGCAGCTGCTGCTAAAGATCTTCGATTCAGCTCTGACCTTATGGCTTCCACTTCAATCAAGTCATCACATAAAACCCGGAGCATCTCAACCTTTACAAGTGTAGGTTGTTGGTAGTAGTCAGCACTGAATAGCTTCAAGCGACTGAGATCGAAACCAGATTTCAGTCCAGCACTATGAATTATTAAGTACTCAACCATAAAAATGGGCCATGTGATCACGTCCAACAAATCCCAGTTAAGACTTCTACATTAAAATTTACCACGATGTTAAAGAGCAAAATATGTAAATAACCATACTAATAGACCACAGATTTAAAAAGAAAAAGGACTACGAAAGGTGTACCTTAGGCAATCAGAAGCGGATTGAGACCCTTCATTTGAAAGATACTCCAAATGCTTTCTCAAAGTTTGCAGTATGGAAACATGAACATTATCAAATAATAAACTAGCAGACTTGAATTGCACTGCTGCCACAAAATCCTCCAACTCAAAAGGACTCAAAAATAATAAAGTGCTGAATGATCTAAGACAGGCATAAACAGAAAAAACATCAAGTATGGGAATATCATCTAAATTTAAATTTTGTGAAGATGGGGGTAACTGGAGTTTTGGTGGAAGGAGAATGGGCTTTTCATATTCTTTGCAATGCATTGGTTTTTCCTCTGTTATTTCACTAACTCCTGGAGAAGACGATGTATCATCAACAGAACACAATGTCACTGAAACATGATTTTGAGCAGACCCTCTGCGAGTGCTTCTCCTCAAAACCGTTTCCATAGTGGATTTTATGCTATCCGATAGTTTTCTTCTCTTTCTGCGGCTACTTCTTTGATTGCATGGACTTCCTGAATTGCCTAGGTGACCATGAACCATTTGGGTAACAGCTCCAGAAATATCATCCTTCAACTGAACTTCCACAAGACCACAGTCCTCAGAATGGTTGGTATCCGAAGCCATGACAAAAGCATTAGCTTTCACATCACCACCAGAACTACTATTATCATTTTTAAGTTGATCAGCAAACCCTGAATGTGCATTCCTGACTGTGTTCTCAAAGGAGGGGATAACACCCATCCCCAGAAAGCCTTCAACAATATCCAAATGAACTTCTTTCAAAGTCTCATTTGAACCAACATCTTCCATCAATCTTTCTCCAACATCTCCACCACTCTCTTTCTGGCTTTCCTCAACCATCTCAGAAGATGTAACTACCATGGACTGTCCCCCATCATCATCATCTGTATCCTTACACTCGTCAACCTCCAAATTCAAATCAAAACTGCATTCCCTCCTACGGGTTTCCTTGGGTGATGGACCAAAACCACCAACATTCAAATTTTCATCAAAGTCCCCATTCGCATCCAAGTTCAGATCAATACAATCTCTTTTCTCTAAACTTTCTTCAGTATTAACATATACATCACAAGTATCATTCAGATTCAAGTTAAACCCAGCATTTAAATCAATTGCACCTTTCAAATTATCAATTCTATTCGCATTGCCAATGCCATTAACTGATACACTATCTTTCAAATCCTCCCTTTCTACTAGGGTTTCTTCAGACCTATCACCAGAATTAACATTTTCTTTCAAATGGCCATTAACTTCCACACTTTCCCTCAAGTTCCCTCCATTCCCAATTCCCATTTCTAGATTTGACTCAGACCCACCATGGGAATTATCATTCTCATTCAAATCACCCTCAAACCCACAACGCTTTCCATGGATTTCCCTACTAGCCACATCATCAAACAAAAAAGCCTCACCAGCATTACCTGACTCACCTGGTATTTCGTGCCTTTTCTCCACGCGCCGCCGCTTTTTGGGCTTCCGGCCAAGCCGGCTTGGTTTCACCTCATCGCCAACCAGCTGGACCTTCCCTTCGACGAGAAACGAGACCTCCGCCCAGTCCAGCTCCTCGGAATCTCCATCGTCATAGACAACCTCGAAGAACCCAGATGAAGGGTCGTAAGATCTCACAATTCCCGAGAAAACCCCAAGGCCTTCGAACTCTTTCCTCACAGTCCTACCCACAAACTCCATTCGAGACGAAAATACCTTCGTGATCTGCACCCAAAAACCCCAGTTGAACGACAACAACAACAAACAAACAAACAAACAAGAACAACTCTCTGCAACTCTCCCTCCAGAATTGCCTTTTGGGGCGGTGTAAGAGAGAGAGAGAGAGAGCGAACGAAGAAAATCAAATAAAAAAATTTGTGACTCTCTCTCTCTCCCTAGAAATGCTTTTAACGTGCAGAGAGAGGAGAGAGAAAGACAGTGATGGGCGTTGCGAGCGAGTTAGGACTTGGGAAGGAAAGAAGAAAATGGGTTTGTGCTCTCTCTCTCTCTCTCTGTGGGAAGTGGGTCGTTTACCCTTTGAAGCAAAAACTCCCTTGACTCTTTGGAGAGAGAAAAAGGTCTAGACAGAGAAACACTCTCTCTCTAGAATTGCAGTTAAACTATCAGAAGAAAAGATGGAATAAAGTGCAAAGTAAAAATAAATAAATAAAGAAGGGTATTTTATTTATGAAAGGCTATTTTATTGGTCTGGTTCGTTCGGATTGGTGAAAGACAAATAAGCAATAAGGGAAATTAATTTATTTTTGTATGATTTATTTATTTAAGGTCAAATGAAAAGAATTGTGCATTTAATTTGTATGATTTTTTGGTAAGGGTATTTAATTTTGTATAATTAATTACGAGGTGGGATATTAATATTTTCTATAATAAAATTTCTCATTAATTGTTTTTTATGAATAAGGCACTCGTAAAGTTTCATGTTCAAAATGTGCATAAATAATTTTTAAAAAAGTTATATACACTATAAATATTTTTTTTTATCTTCTGGAAAATGAAAAGATTGAAAAAGTTAAAAATTGTCTTACCTTACAGGACCATGAATCCATCAGAAATTATTGTACAATTTACATGTTCAACTATATATATTATAGAAAAATATTATTTATTATTATTATGATAAATTAAGTGAATACTATTAAAAAAAATTAGTTATTAAAATTTTAGTATTAAAAAAATAAAATAAATTCTAAATTAAATTATGTTACATAAATTGTATTTTTTTTATGGTTATGATATTAAGCACTTTTTGCATATGTATCCTAAACTATATTGGAATTTGCACTTTGTTTTTTATTTTATTTTTTTAACTTACTTACTTTTTTTTTTTTTTTTTTTGATAGAATTTTAACTTACTTACCTAAACATTGTATCGTTGGTCCTTTTCAAATTTTTAAACTTAATCACATTGGCGAGAAGAGCTTGCTGCTGCATCGGAATCTAAAAATTTCATAAACCAAAAAGAGCAAAGGAAATACATAAATACCCCTCTATTAGAACTTATAAAAAAAATTGAATGATTTTAAAAGTTCGAAGTGTAAAATGCCAAAAAAATAAAAAATAAAAATTGTACAAGATCATATATAATTTGAAATACAATAATACCAATATATATTTTAATTTTTATAATCCCTTTTATTTTCTATCACTCATACATTTTATATTTTTTTTCGCATTTACTGTTATTCACTTTTAAATCTTCCTGAAAATTATCATATACTAAATATTATTGCTAATATATCAATGTGGAATTAAAAAAAATATAAAAGTGAGAAATATGTTTTTATAAGATGGAAAAAAAAGCCAATAAAATAAAATAATTAATTCTACATTTTAAATTAAATATATTTTAACTAAAAATCCATAATAGTAGCACCAACATAGCAAAACTGATTAAGCATATTGAGTTGTAGATGCTAATGATTAGAAAAGTGGACTTTTTAGCCAAAAAAAAAAGAAAAGTGGACTTTGTACCTAGTGACGGACCATGTCCCAATACTATACCCTATTCTAATTTAAGTTATTTATTCCTCATTTAGTGTTTATATTATTTGTAATAGATTTGTATGCTACTGTTTATATAATGAAATTTCCCATCAAAATTTTATGTACAAAGAAATATTCTTTTACCATAAATTTATATAAGAACGGTATAGATGGTTTTCTTTCTCTTTTTTTCTTTTTTTTTTTGTTAAAAGAATAGTATATATGGTTATTTTGCTTATTTCTATAACTATATATGTATAAAAACAACTGAAATTTTCAGTTCAGCCCTTCTCAAATTACCGAAACACCCATCAGCTTTTGCAAATTCTACATTGAAAATTGCACTCCCGTTCATTTTTATAGAGAGGTTAAATTAGATATTTTTTTTTAGCTTAAAAAAAAAAATTTATTCGTAGCGAGATCATAGGTTCAAAAATTATCTAGTGAGTGAGTTAAATACAAACGTCTTTTCAATATAGTAAGAATTCACACTGAGAATACATGTCACTAGAAACTATTTGCCTCTAATGCAGTAACAACATAAATAAGCATTTGGGTCCAAATAAGACTACTAAAATTCAAACCTTAGATACTTTATTGTTTGCATATTTTGCCCTTTAATTTTGTAAAACCTACATATATTTTTTTACTTCAATTTGAGAAGGATCAAAGAGTAAAATTACATTAAAAATGTTTTATCACAAAAATAGGGGTTGCTGGTTTTCAGGATATTGATTATGATACGAGGCAGCCCTATTCTGCTATTTCTTGCTGTGTTTCAACAAATAATATTCTATTAAAAAAAAATATTCTATGGCTTATTGTGTGTGTGCTTTTTCATTTTTTTTATTAAATATTGTTTTTTTTTTTAAAGATTGCGCTAAAGAGTATTATTAAACATTTTAGTTTTTTAGTGTTTTTCTAGTTTTTAGTTTTTTCATTTTCTTTCAGTTGACTCTAATAAAAAGGCAGTTTTTATTTTTTAAAATATTACTATATTACAGAAAAAGTATTTAATAGGCCTAACATTCTTTACTATAAATTTCAAATGTATGGTTTCTAAAAAATCGCAATACTATTATTATTGATTCAATTTTTTAAAATTTAAAATTTTGTTTTTATTTTTCTTGTAAGGTCTTGTGACCATTGGATGTGCCAATTTAATTGGGATGTTCATGAATTTTTAGGATTTTCCAAGCAACAGTTTTTGGTTATTTGTGTCTAGCTGCAAATTCTATTTGCTTACAAACTTTGGAATATTAATATGCTTCTCTATTTGAAGTTAATATGTAGTAGAAGATTAATTGTACTTTAATTCAATATATTAAATGGCCGATGAGTAAAGTTTTATTGTTTGGAGTATGATACAAAATTTTATAAATATTGTATTTATATTTATAGTTTTAATATAAAAGAATATCTTATAGTTTGATTTGTTTATTTGTATTTAATCAAAAATAAAAAAAATAAAAATATTTGCACTTAGATATAGTAGTCACGTGCCAGGCACTTGGATCATTCCTGGTGTTCTATTTATATAGGAAATTGTCCACCAACTTCTCGTAGCCTTGTAGTCAAGTTACCTGAAAAGGTATACTTGGTCCTGAAGTATTACTTTTAATTAGCAACGCTATCCAAAAAAAAAAAAACTTTTAAAATACTTAATCTTTTACTTAATTATATACATATATATATATATATATCATTCATATACATTGTTTTTCTTTAACAGTTATATAATTTCATAATGTATAATTGGGGCATACTATTCTTCATTATATTATTAGTATAAAAAAATAAAAAGAGTTTGTAACCAGCTATCTTTGCAAGATAAAAGGGGTAGCAGTAAAGCAAAAATTCCATTTTAATAAAAGAGAAAACCAAATAGAAGAACTTTATAGGAAAATAGTATTACAGCATATGCCATAATTAATTATGTATTTAAACATTTTATGCCATATAATCATTATATTAAATTTTTTTTTTTAAACTTTTTTAAAATAGACGCACTGGCCACTACTCTATAATAGTACATACAAATATGCCACATTAATGGGTTTTTTTTTTTTTTTATTGGTTTTTTTGGTATTACCACATCTATGGTGTTAAATCACCCGCGGTTGTAAATAACATTTTTATAATTTGATGGTGAGAGTTGTTAGCAATGACTCAACCACTTATCCAAAGGCAAATTTCATGCATGAAAGAGATGGGAGCAAATATATATGCATATAGATTTATGTATGTGTGTATAACTAGCTTATACAATGTAAAAAATCAGAAGAAAAACACAGATTTAATGTTAATTAGTTTATTAGAGGGTTTACATGCATGCTCTAAATTACCTACGCAATTACATGTCCCTCATAATAGACTTTCCTAATTTATTACTTATATTAAATAACACATATATACCTATTAAAAGAGCAATGATACTTAGGAGATCCATTTCTTTTCTTTTTTCATAATTTTCCACAACTTGAATCAAACTTGTTTTTATAAATAAAAGTCATTTCAATGAATATTATAAACTGGTACAGCATCAGAGAAAAATTTAAATGGATGGGCATATAGAACACCCTATTCACATGCATTTATAAGACTCAGCATGTAGAATTTATTTGCATACGAGTCGGGGGTGTCCTATATGCACGCTTCACCGTTGCACCAAGATTGATCCTATCATCTTAAGTTGGAGAGAAATTAATCATGCATGATAATCAAGAGTTAATCATCTGAAATGTTAAATTACATTTAAAGTTCTAGAATTAGTTCCTATGTTGGTCACTAATCATGACCACCATTGTTCTAAAATATGGTTTGCTAGCTAAAGTCACTTCTTAATATTCTGATTATGTTGTCGGGATATTATATTATTCATTTTTGCCTTTTTTTTAAAAAAATTGTGTTAAATAGCAGCAAAAAATAATATAAAACAAGGCTGTTGCATCACCATGTAAAATGTTTTTATGAAAGTGAAAAAATAAAAATAAAAAGGAGAAAAAGAGAAAAAAGAACAAAGAAAAGCAAAATGTACACATGCCCAAGAGAATCGATTCTCACCTTCAATTATTTTTGTAATTTTGATTTTGATGAAATTGGCAGTTCCCACCTTCAACTGAAATGATAAAATATTTTATTGCCTTATATGTTTCTCAAAAGGATTTTCAAATAATTTAAATAGATGGACCATAATTTTATTTTTTTAAACCCCACGGTTTCAAGTCCAATCTATTTTTTTCACTTCCTACTTTTTATTTTAGTTTTTCTTTTTCAAAAAAAAGAAAGCATTTAAGAACTCCTTTAATCAGTCGAGGTTTTAAATTTCTGTAATTAAATTTAGCGAACACATAATTCATTAAGAGCCAATAAAGTCTTTTTGGGGATCAAACTTCTTCACGCAAGGACTCTCACAAGACTCGTAAGTCGTAACCTTTCACTTACAATTCATAAAATCTGTGAAAATAAGAAACGGAAAATTTAATATACAGAAACCCAATACAATCCAATAAAATTAAATAAACAAAAAATAAAAACAAAATAACACACCAATTTGCTGATGTCACATATCATAAATCCTACCCATGAACATTCATCCAAAAATTCAAGGAAATCAAATATTAACGTATCAAATACATTTTTTAGAAAAGTAGAAAAACTATCCCAACTTTACAGTGATAGATAATGGCAAATGATACTGTAGTTGCATAAATGCCTATTTCATTGAGTCAGATAGCTCAATTTGTGCTAATCCAGCAAGCAGAATCCTCAAATTCAGATTAGTCTTTATCCTCCAAAGTCAGGATTTCGTCTAATAGTCAATTTTTCCTCTATCTGAAGCCTATTCTACCAGCCACAAGGAAAATGTCGGCAAATTTCAACCCTTACCCCACAGCACTTATGTAGCATCAGAAAAAAAGTAAGGAGAGCTCCCCCGGAAGTAAGCAAGGGAGAGATCCCATCCCGGGAAAGCGAAAGCCCAGAAGACCTTCTTCAATAGCTGCGGATTATGATTCACTTCCTCACAGAGAAGGAGATAGAAACAAGGAACGGAACTTCAAACAAAGAAGGGGCCCTCACTGTTACTTAGGAAAATCTACAGTGCTGTTTCTTTATTTGGGATTTAATCATAAAATTTTGAAAAATATTACCCTATTATAAACAAATAAATATTACTCCATTATAGATGAATAATACTGTAAAATCCAAACAAAATAACATTTATCCATAATTAAATAACATTATTTATAATTGAATAATATTTTTTAAAATTTTATAGTAAAACTCAGTTGGATTGTAGAATTTTTCTAGTCCAGGGTGAATTGCAGAAGCACTACATCCAGGGCAAACCAATTCAATTCTATTGCCTGAATAAAATCATGGTGAAAAAAACCGTACTTGCACAATGCTTAAAAATTAACATAGTAACTACAGGAAAAAAACAGGAAAAAAAATAACATCATACTCAACTCCTAGATTTATCGCTATGGTTACATAAGGATGAGGTTGAACACGTAACAAAGGAACCTACTCATGCTATGCCACCAACCCCAACTCATCAGGTCCTTTAATTTACAGAGGTAGAAGTGAAAGAAGATGTTAAATTTAAGCGAGTTAATCACAAAACTTAAACCAGATTCAAACCCCATCCATTGATCGACGCAGACCGCAATAAACCGCTTTCCGGAAAAGAGGATGCACCTCATCTGTTAATACTTGCGCATCCAGCTTGTCAATATGAGGCCATATCTGCCAGACAGGAGAAATGTTAGAAATAAAACTAGCAACTGTTTTGCATAATACATGTGCCAATCTTCATGTGGTTGGTTTTAGGTGCTATGTTGATAGTGCAATGCGTGGCTAGTTTTATGTTATATATATCCACATTTACTGCTATGGACATGTAAGTCCTTAGAAACGCATTTTTTGGTGCTCTACCCCTGGCTACATCATGTATGTATGAACCTCTACAAAGTCTATTTCCGTGGCCGTGAGAGAGAGTAAGCTGAGAGAGAGAGAAAGGGTTATATTGTGTGCCAGAATGTGCCCTGTAGTGCATTAACTTAAACTTATTTAAGACAGGGTCATTTCGAGGGCAGAAGATCCAAAACTTGTCTACCTCAGAAGCATATTGCCTTGAGAATGCTTTGAGATAGCCCAGAGTTGACAAAGACCACTGTTCTTTTTCACCTAAATCATAAATGCCTGCCTTCCCGCCATTCGATTTACTGCCAAAATTAATAGAGAATCAAAGAAAATTAGACTGTTTTCCATGGGACATTATCACATCGAATCACAAGGACCTTTTTTCTTTTCCAGTGAAGGGAGAAGGGAACCTTTTTTTGGGTTTTCCGTTCTCATTGTCCACATCCATTTCTGATGATTCTTCAATGTCAACAGCCATGCTATCTGCATAAATAGACTTCAATTCTTGCAATGTTCCAGCTCTAGATGCATCTGGCAAGCGTTCAGTGAGTACAGTAGAGAAGTTCTTGTACAAAGAGAGGAACAATGCCTGTAAATGCAGAACATGGTCAGTCCAGGGAATTAAAAAAAAAAAAAGGAAAAAAGAAGGAAAGGACAAGAACTTGACTCTTTATTCGGATAAGAAACTTCTAATCCTAAATATAAATTTTCCTTCAAGCTTATGCTATCAGGAAATGAGCACTATAAATGGTGCTGAAAAATTTTCATTGTTCATTAGACCAGGTCTGGTCAAATCAAGTAAATATATTGCTATCTAATCACGAGAGGACACGGATAAACAGAATTCAGCAGCCAAGGTCTCTACAGGATCCTGTCATACAATCCTAATTTAAGGTATAATGTCTAAATTATCTTCAAAAAAATTCGAAAGATCCTAAGCTCTCTATGGGGCTGTGCAACGCAACCCTAAACCAAGGCATGATAAAGAAACCGACATGATGCTTCACCTTCTTGAACATTTTGCTAATTTGCTTGATTCAACCGTAATCCTTCTAAATACTTTCCTAATGAGATTTTATAAATTAAACTCATGACACATTTACTTTGTTTTCAAAGATAATACTTAAATATAACTCTAAAGAGAAAAACAATAAGTATTTTAAAAATTATCCATTTTAACTTCAATTCCTAAAAGTTTCAAAAAATCTGATTTAACAAGTCCTTTCACCATTCCAGTTCCAGACAGATTAGTAAACACCTAAATAGAAATGCATTATTGTCATTCTAAATTTTTTTCCTTTTTTGATTCTTGTTCTCAAAAATAAACATGCTTCTCAATTCTCCCAGGCATGTCACTAGCCCATCCAACCTTATTACCACCCTACAAGCCTTACAGTAAGACCTAATTCAACCTACCAGACAAAAGACCCTAAAACAGCTCTAAACCTGGGGCACAATCATGCACTTTTCACAACCCAAGAACAACCCCAATCGTGGTTATGTTGCAGCCAAAAAAATCCTAAACTTGGCCTCTTCTATCGACATAAACCCTAAACTTACAAGCATCTGGCCACCTAACAGAGTTTTTAAATCCTTATGGCTATGCTACACCTGTTCCAGATGCTCCCAACTAAAATTAACTAAAGACATACTAATTCTCAGGAAGAAAATATTATCTATTTCTTTTAACTTCACAAGATTCTGTAACCATAACAACTCATTTACAATATGTGAAATTACCTCATTTTCATCAAGGGCTCGGGCAAGAAGAGCCTCCTTAGCCTCTAAAGATTCACGAATTGACATCTCCTCCTCTTTCACCTTCTCTGCATATGATTTTAAACGCTTCAACCTTGCAGGGTTCTCACCAAGGACTGGTTCACCATCCACTAGTGAAAGCTTCGACTCGGCAGTCTCAAGCTCTGTTTTTGCCTTCGCCGCAGCTTCTTCAGCTGACGTAATACCCTTATTCAGGGAGGATATCTCTTTCCTTAGATCACAGATACGGTTATATGTCTTGCTAACTGCATTCCTTAGAATCTGAGAATGGAGCGAGAAGAGAAGATAAAGAGAACAAAAGAAAAGGTTTAACAAGATTAAAACAAGTATCAAATCACCCACTATGAAGTACATGATCCATATTTAAAAACAATGAAAAGAAAGAAGAAAAAATGAATTTCTTTACTACCCTCTGGTTTTCTATCTATGTTTGTTTCTTATATGGTTGTGATAGGCAGGTTAAGGAAAATAGAGAAACAAACATGCAGGTGAATAAATAATGTTGAGGCCCAATGGTGATAAGTGAATTACATATTTGCTTGTACTACCTTCACAAAAGATAATTTAACAACTTTGTCAACATGGATCAGAATAGGGGACACAAAAAAATGTAACACATCAAAGGATCAAACATGCATAAGCAGATGCCCAGGAGCCCATACACTTAAGAGTACAAAATTGATCATGACATAAAACACTAATGGAAGAAAAACTTAATCAATAAACAACTTCGTATTAAAACTAAAGAAATAGTGTCACAAAGAAAA
Source organism: Ochetophila trinervis (assembly GCA_003254975.1). Classification (NCBI taxonomy): domain Eukaryota; kingdom Viridiplantae; phylum Streptophyta; class Magnoliopsida; order Rosales; family Rhamnaceae; genus Ochetophila; species Ochetophila trinervis. The sequence goes on from QANX01003200.1 coordinate 55,994, forward strand.
TGATCTTGTTTCCTCTGCTCAACGAGAGAGGTAAAGAAGGGCTGAGGGAGATCGAGACAAGCACACAGTAAACAAAGTGGTCAAGAACAAAGGTTAAACATGGATCTGCAAGTCAAGGGGAGCAGCTTGATTCTAGGTCATCATAAGTTGGTTTGGATTGGTTCTATCCTTCTTATCCACTGGGCTAAGTTACCTGTTCTAACTTTTGAACCTGAATGATTCAGGTTGATTCTCAAGTTATCAACCCAATCACACCCATAGATATAGTGGATAATTTTCTCAAACTTTACATAATTTGTTAATTTATATAATCATACAAGGAGCTGCTTCTCTCTGTAGTTAGCACACCAACAAGAAAGCTGAAAAAGTATACACTTTGCAGAGAAAATTGTAATATATATTAGAAAAACTTAAAACTAATACCACATGTAATTTCCCTGAGCATGAATTCAAAAAATTATTAGCAATAAAATATTTCAAGCAATAAGAAGCATTTTAAGGATCATTATTTCATGTTTGAATGCAGTGTTTATTAATCAAACTCATCATGGCAAAGAAACTGTATGGACATGTCATATATTTGCATATACAAACATGATAATATGGATAAAAAGAAAATCCGACGAACAACATGATACTGTACCTCCCAATGACGATCAGACAGGTGGAACTGCTCAATGTTTTCTGGAGAAAAGACCCACCTCACAATGGCTAAATTAGATAAAAGCCGGTAACCCATCATCCTATCAATTGCTATGGATGCCCATTGTGCATTGTTCTTCCAGAAAGAATCTATTTCTGCAATTAGCATGACTTGCTTATCTTGATCAGAACATATCTTTGCAATTACTTGACCATATCTCTCCAGTACAGTAATTAAATGAGTGAAACTTTTTGATCCAATGTCCAGAAATGTTTGCACAACCACTTTTAGGGTAACCTCTAATCCATGCACAGGAAACACATTTTCTTCTATCCATACAATTATTTCACGGGCAGCTGCTCTTCCTTTCACCAAGTTGCTGAGTTCTGCAGACAGTGCATGCTGTTCACCACCATCTCCACCACTAAATTTGAAGTTTGGCCCACCCTTGGGAGGAAGCAACTCTTCTAAACCAGGGGCGTTCTCAATACTCTATATTGTATTATTATAATACACAAATGAGAAAAAAAAAAAATCTTACTACTTTTTTCTTGAAAAAAAAAAAGCTTTATTGGAGTAAATGAAGTACACAACTGCTATATGATGATGATGATGAAAATTCAAATAAACTCCAAATAGATATAAAGATAAAACAAATTTCAGTACAATGGAATATCATAAAACCTTGACAAAAATAGTTTTTAATACATCACTTCCCATAAATTTCTCATGGACCACACAGGAAACAAGTGCACTGGGGCAGCGGCAACACTGGTCCCAGCCGCAGAAAGATGGAATTATAGTTAATAGTATTTGTAGTAAAAGTATGGTTTGTTCTGAGGGAAAGCACACCAAAAGCTCAGTAGAAAATATAATAAAATAATTTTAGACTATTGCGCTTCTGCAAGGATATAGATATGCTTGCTAAGCTTACCAAGTGCTCTCCTCCTGAATTATTATATGGATCTGGAGCCTGGATTAGTCAAACATTGATATTGATTCTTACCAGGAATCACCAGATCATGATATCTTATATAGTTGCAGCCCATTATTAATCATTGTGACACAAATCATTTTGTCTCAGAAAGTCATAACATAATGATAAAATCTACATGTCAAGTCTAATCCAGTTTGGTATGCAGTTAAGCAATGCAGGAACAAAAGGCAACATACATGATACCTACTATACTTTTTACTAATTACTATTAAGAAATTAATTAAATGAAACAATAAGAAAAAATTTAAAGAAATAATGTAACCAATATGCAATAAGATAAATGATAATTCAAAGAGCTAGCATACTTATACATTCCATTAGAAATTCATAGAAAAGAAGACATGAGAGGCTTAAAGGGAGAGTATCTTCAGAGATTAAAAAGATAACTAAGTGATTAAAAAAGAACTCAGAGCAGATGTTTTTAGATCAGTTATATGAGGCATGGCCCCACAAAAAGGCATTAATAGGTAGGCACTGACTGAACGCCCAAGCATGTCTTTGCAAGGTATAAATATAATTTCTTCAGGAAAACCTCATCTCAAGGCCATGTCCTAGAAAATTAGAACCTAGCAACGAAAATCATCAGACTTAAGCATGGATCATTACCTGCTTAATTTTTTCCCAGTATGACAAACGGACTTCTCTCTCCAAAACCTCCTGAACAAATACACGCTGGGGAGCCCATTTTGGGAGATCTAGGACATAAGCCCACTCTTCCCAAGGCCAGATGAATTGAAAGTTTGATCTGCAAGGTGAGCAAGTCCTTACTAGATGCGACAAAACAAACATTACAAAAAGGCAGTACCCCTTGTATACCACAAAGATCAACCACCACAAGTAGTCATAATTCTTAATAACAAAAAGGCCAGATGATTTGTTAGATATCATAACATTTACTAAAGAGAAGCACTGCACATTATCTGTAGAGATTTTAGTTCTTAATACAGGTCTAGTATCATATACATATACATATATAATTATATTTATAAGCAAAGGTTAGTAGGTTTTTAATTATAGAATTGTTAGAATAACAATATGAGTAGATTATTTAGATCTAACTCTTTTAGTTCTAGATCTAGTAAAACTAGTACTTCTTCAAGCAGATTTAATGAAATCCCAGAAATAATAAACGAAGAACACTATAGTTATAGTGAAGATGAAGATTTAGATTTTCACAAATGGACTATACCCCCAGTTAATCATAGTGAAATTCATCATAAACAAACATGGTCATTAGCATCCTTTAGAAGTGAATCACATGTTAAGACAGTAGAGAAAACCTNTACATGGTATCAGAGCCTTAAGTGTTTTTGATCTGTTTAAGTTATTCATATTTAATTCTCTCATTCTTAATTATTTATCTTCCTAACTTCGTTTGTTTGCCTTGTTAATCTCTCCTTCGAGCAATAAGACCTTCGTCCAAACAATAAGTCCAGTGTGTGGCATGAGCAGAAGGGCATGAGAGAATTAGGGGTGGATGGAGCAGTATAAGCAAAGGTTAGTAGGTTTATGATTATAGAACTGATAGAATAACAATATGAGTAGATTATTTAGATCTAACTCTTTTAGTTCTAGATCTAGTAAAACTAGTATTTCTTCAAGTAGATTTAATGAAATCCTAGAAATAATAAACGAAGAACACTATAGTTATAGTGAAGATGAAGATTTAGATTTTCACAAATGGACTATACCCCCAGTTAATCATAGTGAAATTCATCATAAACAAACATGGTCATTAGCATCCTTTAGAAGTGAATCACATGTTAAGACAGTAGAGAAAACCTATGCAATCAGTAAAGAACATGAAACTTGTCAATTGTTTGACAAAAATATGATTAAAAAACATAAAAAAGATGGATATAATTTCCTACATATAGGATTAATACAAATAGGAGTAAAACCATTAACTAAACTTGGTTTAAATGCATCAATGCTTATATGTATAAGAGACGCAAGATTTATACAATTCAATGATAGTATACTAGGTATGGTAGAAACCAGCCTTACCCAATATGGGATAGATGACCTACCTCCTTCTAGAAGAAATAGACATAATAAAAAAGAAAGTCTAGATAAATCTAATAGATATCACAAATACAAATATAGAAATAATTATAATAGAGAACATTACAATAAAAGTCCTAATAGAGAATATTATAAAGATAAAAGCCCTTGATTTAATATATTTCAAGGACAAATTACACCCATTGATAGAGCAATTCAATTTGCTGACGAATTCCCGGACCAAATTTTAGATAAAACTCAGTTACAAAGATTCTTAAGATCACTAAATTATGTAGCAGAATTTTATAAAAACCGGATCTTCTTCATCATTTTTATTTAATACATTTATTGTTTTAGTCATATAGCAAGCATCTTGACATCCTAGATTAATATCTACATCATTAGAGGATTTACTGGTTTCTGATTCGTCATCACTAGATGTTATTATTTCTGATTCTAATTCTTGATTTGTATCCTGTAATTCAAAGGCTTTTATTAATTTTTTTTTTCATTTTCTATTTTTAATTGATTAATTATTGATTTAACTGTACACTTATTAGCATAGTGACCATATTTATTACATTTGTAACATTTTATTTTATCTTTTGAGAAGTTTGTTGGTTTTTTCTTAAAAAATTTTCTAGGGCTTTTATCTATATAATACTCTCTATTAGGGCTTTGAATCTTATTTTGGTTTGAAATAATTTTATTTTGGTTGCTGAAACTACTAATCCATTTTCTTTAATTATTTTAACAAATAAATTTAAATGTTTCCAATGTTGATCTATTGACTGAGAATACTAATACATCATCTATATACACTAACGTAAATTGACTATATGGATTAAATATTTCATTCATAATTTTTTGAAATTCACTGGGGGCATTTTTTAATCCAAATGGCATTACATTCCATTCGTAATGGCCAAATGGTGTAACAAAGGCAGTTTTATATTTATCTTGATTACTAATTTGTACTTGCCAAAATCCTGATTTCATACCAAATTTTGAAAATATTGTAGATTGAGCTATCCTTTTGATTAGATCTCTTTTATTCGGAATTGGATATCTAATCCATTCTAAAACCTCATTTAATGGTTTGTAATTAATTACAAATCTTGGGACTCCTCTTTCTATTTCTGCTTGTTTTTGAACATAAAAGGCTGAGCATGACCAAGGAGATTTACTATTTCTGATGATTCCTTTACTAAGTAATTTAGAAATTTCATTTTTACAATAATCTAATGTTTCTTCATTCATTAGAATTGGTCTAGCTTTAGTTGGAATTTTTGTTTCATTAAAGTTTTTGATATAAGGTAAATTAACTATGTGTCTTTTTCTGTGCCAGAAAGCATTAGGTAAATCTGAACATATTTCTTTTGTTAATTTAATTTCAAAATCTTTAATTTGTTGCTGCAGATTTTTATTTAGTAATTGTTCTTCTATCTTTTCATATTTAATTTCTTGTTGTAAATAATTCAAATGACTGGTTTTGGAATTTATTAGATATAAGTTTTTTGAAATTGAATTTTCCTTTAATATATTAATTTCATTAATTTCTGTTTTAGTGATAAATTCAAAATTACCTTTTCTCCCATTGGTTGACTAATGATACTATTATTTTCTATAGTGAATGGATATAATAATGTTATAAAGGGCATTCCTAAAATTACTCTATCTGTCATATTTTTTATTAAAACAAAAGATGTTTTAAAACATATATTATTCTGACATACATGTGCTTGACTGATTTCATATTTTAACTGCATTTTACTTCCATTTGCTGATGATAGCCTTTCTTTTGATTTCTCAAAATATTTAGATGGATTATTCCTTCTTGGATACAATTTAAATCTGCTCCTGAATCTATTTAGGAATAAGTTGTAAACTGGAAGTCTTTTATTACTATTTTTATTTTAATATGCCACTTTCTATATTTTATATGTTGAATTCTTGCCATACAATTATTCTGACTTTCTATTTCTTCTATATTTTGAACATCTTCTTTAGAATCATCTCTTATTATTTTATTATCAATTAAATCTGAAACTTGTTGTTCTAACATTGTAGTTTGGATTTTTAAATCTTTAATTTCTGTTTTTAATATTTTTACTTCATGATATAAATCTGTTACTGTTAATTCTTTGTTTTTACCTTTAAATCTGTTCAGTGTTTCTAATAATCCAATTTTAGATTGAAGCTTTGGTTCATTGTTTTCACTATTATTGTCTTGGTTATTTATCATATTTTTATATTTCTTTAAGTATTTTATTCTATCTTCAGGATTATCTATGTTTCCCAATAATTCTAGGGATAAGATCTTCTTCATCATTTTTATTTAATAAATTTATTGTTTTACATACAGCAAGCATCTTGACATCCAAACAATTAAGTAGGTTAGTATAATTATATACATATATAATTATATTTATATATATATATGTATACCTCAAGATCAAACAGGTTAAGTTTCTAAAGCTGGTACTTACAGATGGTGTGAAAACCAAAGAATGAGACGTGTGCGACATTCCATATCCAGATCAGCTATTTTCTCAAAAAGAGCACGAACTGCACCAGCTACTACTGCAGGAAAGGCCCCAGGAAGAGCCTAAGAATGAAACTTATTTTCAGACTCTCGTCTTCAACCCCAATTATTTTCAGGGAAATGTAGGTAAAATGAAAATATATGATTATTCTAAAATGGATTCTCTATTACCTTACAGAGGTCGATAATAACCAGAGTGTAATATATTGGCTTGAATGGAGGATGTGGTAGCATAAGTATCTGGGTAAAAGAGGAAAACATGTTACTATAAAGTACAAAGAAGCAAATATATTAAGCTGTCAAATAAGTCCCCTAGCTATGCTACAGAATTACTGAGAAATTACATATTTAAACATGATAAAACTATGGTCGAATTGTAGAAGTAAAATAAACTTATTTTTAGGGCCAATACCCAGTGGCGTCAGTTCCATTTAGACTTGCACTGGAAGGGGTGAGAGAATATTATGTTTCATGCTGCTCTCGCCTCCCATATAATAAGACTTTTAGGCATCATTTGAACCTAAGGTAAGTTATCTGTCCTCATTCTTAAGCAAAAGATTTCAGTTTAAGAGGTAAGTTATCTGTCCTCATTCTTAACCAAAAGATGTCAGTTTAACTACAAAAGAAAATTGGCTTTTATAGTAGCAACTTGTGGCAGGAAATAAAGCATGGTTTTGACTTGCCACAGTTACTTTTTGACAGGTAAAAGGACAAATGATGGCCTGCCGATAATATACTTCCTATGTCTTTCTCAATCATATTAATTTAATTTGCATGTTCTGAGAAGATTCAAAATCAGGAAGTTTACTGTTTCAAATATTTTTCCTTATACTCTCTAAGCAATTGTAATCATTTAGAGCCCAAATTCCAAAATAATGCAGAGGTCTTAAGATGTACAGAATTTGATTGCATAATACTTCCTCCCTATTTGGTTAAAGATTAAAAAATAAAATAGTTTTTATGGCACAAAAATCTCCCAACATTATGCTCTTACAACAACAATATTAACAGATCTTACTTTTTGAAACCTTAACAAACCTCACAAGCAACTGCAAGAATCTATTCCAAATCTACCCAACTTCTACAATAGAATTAATTGCATAAAGATTTCAAGACACATTTACAAGCCATACATTGAACTTCTACCACATGAATAAACCAATATATATACATATATATATATATATCTTATTTTGGTAACTACAATATGCCATAACCAATTTAAACTTAAAACAAAGGTTTACACCATATATGCATACTTCGAGAGAAAGAGAGAATAACTTCATGATTTAGCTGGCACTTTCTATGCGTCCAGCAAAATGGCAAGTCCTATGGAAACAATTACCTGAGAGAAAATTGTCTCTGCCATAAGATATTCGTATCTAAAGGGCACATGTAGACCAACCATGAAAGAAGCACATTCCTTTCGACTACCTTAGCAAGAACGAAGAAATAAGAGGAATAAAAATTAAGCCAAAATGGCAAAATTAAAAATGAAAACTAATTTAAGTCCAAGAAACTGGTCCACAAATACAGAAGCAGCAGCACATAAACAGTAAACATCAAACTGGTATAGAATACATAATCTTGAGTTAGCAACAATTGACAAGCTTAAGTTGTTAGGAAGTGGACCAACTATGTAAATCAAAACAGATAACACTTACTTTACACATGATCAAGACTACAGACCAGATATACAGTAGAAAATCCTAGCTAAGCAATAAAACAAACCAAAAAAAAAAAAGGAAAAAATAAACACCTGAAGAATGACTAGTAGCAGATCTATTAAACAATCTAGTTCTCCTCATTACAGCCAAGTAATTAGTTCATAATTTTAGGTCTTTTCAATTACAGATGACCACTTTACTGAAACATTGGTTTTTCTCAGATAATTCTTCGACACGTACGTACGATACACAAACCTGACTACGTAACTCAAAAAACACAGACAGCTAAGATTTATTGGTCAAGATGAAAAAGTGACAACGATAAAAGAGCATGACAAACATGAGTGCGAGATAACACCAAAATAACAAATAAATAGGCAACTAAAAATGTTCAAGACAGCAATTCAGGTCAGCTCCTAGATATACTAAACTGAAATGTTTCATAAAAAAAATTAACTGACTAACATTTTCATTTTGGACAACATCAAGAGGAATATANAATTTAATTGACTAACATTTTCATTTTGGACAACATCAAGAGGAATATAGGATCATACAAAACTAGCTCCAAAAGAGAACTTCTATTTATTAGCGTATGGTAATATACCCAAAAAAAAGTTCATCAATTATTCATAAAGCTTTCAATTAAGTAACATACAAATATACACCAAAAACTGAATGCATAATACAATTGATGGAGTTAAAACTTCAATCACTCTTTCAAAAGCGATTGGAGGTTTATGTAAGATAGCATCCCAAATTAGCATTCCAAACTATCAAATTCTGTACCATGTGCCCATTTTATATTAACAATTCAAAATGAAGTTCCATCCTCTCCATCCACATGCATAAGATCAAGCACTTCATCATTAACCAAATTGTTTGTCATTAAAAGAAACAATGTTTATACATTGCAACCTACTACAGCAGTTAAAGAGTACTTTTTAAAGGTACCTAATTGGTATGCCTAATCATATGAAAGTAATTAAAAACTAATTAACACAAGCAAGCTTAAGAAACTAATTTATTCTTTTCTTAAACAAACAGGAGAATGGGTGTTTACAAACCAGCCATTGAAGTAAAAAAGCACATCCAGAAGATACTCTTCCACAATGTAGCGATCCATGGGTTGTATATCCTGTCATAGGAAAATACAAGAGAAGCTGAATCAGTTAACAAAAAAAAACACACCTAACCATTACCCACTCAGCCCCCTGCAAAAGAAAAAATTAAAAACAAGAAGAAAAAAGTTTTAAACCACCCAAAAACAGAAATTCCAATAGCAGACTCTCCGAGAAAATGAAAACCATGGAAAAGAATAAGAGAAATGCTTAACCAAAAGAAAAGTAGGATAAAATCTCCAGTCTGCACAACTTCCATGAATGGATAACAAGATTCTTAACTAGGCTTGGCAAGTTTCCCTGTGGGTATGCAACCCTAACAGGGCAGGGACACCCGGGCCTGGGTATTACCTGCCCCAATTGCCATCCCTATTCTAAACCAAAAAACCAAAGCAATTATAGGAAGACTAAAGCTGACAGCAGGAAATCTATGTTTCAGAATGATACCCGAAAACTTTCATTTGGAACTACTATATAACAATATCACCAGTTGGAACTATAGCTTGCCAAACAACAAATAAACAAGGATGAAATTAATGGTCAGCATGGATATGAGTATTAACATCTTAGATTGCAGAATACCTCAGTTTTGCTTGCAGGAAATATATTAAGCCGGCGAATCCTTTGAGGATACCTCAATTCTGCTTCATGATTTTGTTTACCATAACTTATAGTAGAAATTGTTAAAGGCTGAGTGGGTTGATCAGGGCAGTTGATGGGCCCAAATTCATGAGACTTTCCAGCAACTAGCTGTGCTTCAAATGATAGGTGAGGTCTTGGAACTAGCAATTGAAAATGTAGAGTACAACTTATTAGAAAACAAGCAAACAGAAAGTTAGATTGTGTGAATGGAATGGAATGGAATAGAACTACAACTAAGCAAAACATCAGCAAACAGAAAAAGACTATTGTATTGCATAAGAATTGGTTGTTATTTATTATTTTTTTTTTTTGGGTTAAAAGAATTGGTTGTTCATTACTAGGTAACCAACTCTAGAAAAGCCCCACAATCTCCTAACTAGAACAGTGGTCATAAATAATTGAAGTCATCCTAACACTTTGGAATCTTTAAAGTGAACATTATACTTTTATTGGGAAATAAAGACAAAAATAAATGCAAAATTTGCCTAGCAAACCCTTAAAACCGCCTCCTATACTTCCAACAAAATTGGAAGATACACCATTTGTAAGCCCCCCCATACCCCTCTCTCCAAAACCACATAAGGTCTACATTGAGATGTGAGAAGTCTCTGCTCATAAAATCCTTGTGGAAAAATCTTCTCCATGCTCAAGGAACCATAAATGCAAGATGCAAAAGAACTATGAAAACAACAAGAAAAGACAAGGAATTAGGCCACCTAGATAGTTATTGGCATCTCATATGCAAATAAATGACGAAAGTCAACAAACTTCCATTGACATATAGAGAGAAAAGATTCGTTGTATCATTGTTCCCTTTCCTAGCATCTATCTTTTTTTTCCTTGTAATCCAAAAATTTCCCTTTTTCATCCTTCCAACTTCAAAGGAAGGCCACAAAGAGAAGAGGCCTAGATATTATAACCAAGATGAAGGAATTTCAAAAGGGAAAAACAGAACAATAAGCATTCCCAATATAATTAGAAGTCACCCTTTTTTTCTTTTCTTTTTTCTATTCCTGGATCATTTCTCGTGTCACAATAAATGATTCTTTCTTCTTGTTATAACATATGAAACTAAGAAAATCAATGTAAATAAACTAGGAAGGCAATTACCACTATCAAGCTTCCACTCATTGCTAGATAATACTTGTATGCGACCCCATAAATCCTCCAAGAAATCCTAAAGGCAAATAAATATTTCAAAAAGAAAAGTCAGGTAGAAAAGCTGCATCCATGCTAGTTTGAGAAAAAAATGATGTTATATGAAATGGTAATATGCATATAACAATGGAACAACATAAACACGGAATTATCTCGAAGACAGCACTTCCAAATTGGAAAATAAAACCCAGTGGCACTTCTTTTGATTGAGGGGAAATCCTACATTATGTCTATAAGATTTTTAATCATGCCAATCAACTGCCCAGGGCTGACAAAGTTTATACATAACTGAATTACACTAGAAATAATCGATGGGAGTATAAACATAGTTTTTTTTTTTAGGTGCTCTAGTGCTTAAGAGATTTTTGAAGTCCAAATCTCTAGAACAAAGATTCTTCACCATATACAAGTATTGCAGAAAGTGAAAGGAGAGAAGAATCCAACTGCCTATTCCACATTAACCAGAAATGTGGAAGGAGAGAAGAACTATAAGGACCACAACGCTTTAGATAATCCCAATAACCTAATCACCAAAGGATGGTTTTAACTTTGACAAGGAAACTAAAACTTTGAACAATAAGTTACAATTTTACAATGGAAACGTAAGAAAATGCACAGTTGCACTGCGTATTCCATTTAACTCTGACAATAAACTAAAATTTTAACACTGACAATATGATAGAATCTAAGAATATTTTTAAATAACCAATAGCCTAGTAACCAACACGAACGTTAAACTCTGACAATAAACTAAACTTTTAAAAGAAAAGATACAGAAACCATATTTCATAAAAAAATCAAGTAATACAATGAGGGTATACCTTGTCACCGTTTTCTTTCTCAATCTCACCATCGTCCTCAAAGAAAGAAAGACCATCATCAGAACCATGCCTTCTGATGCTCAAATAAGCTTCTATGCCAACCATAACTCTCTCAATCTCCTCAGGAACTTGCTGCATAAAGATGTGCCTAGTCATCATCAAACATGATAAAGATAAAATACATATAATTTACAATGACAATACATATAATATAATAAGTTGAGTGTAGAGTCTTCTTTTCTAAGATAGGAAAAGTAATACACACAAACTCAATTCCTTTGCAACCTCAAGAAAATATGTAATTTTAGCTATAAAAAAAAAAAAAAAAAAAAAAAAAGCTTTTTACATCAGGATTTCATCCAAAACTTGACTAGAAAGCAATTTTACATGCTTGTATATCTATATTAAAATGCATTAATAATCTAAAGTTGATTTTTTCATATGGTTACACATCTTGTAATTTTCCTTCTTTTTTTTTTTGACACTTATTGAAGGTGGGGAGTCTAGAGGACAGGATGAATCAAGTAGCCCTTTTTCGCCTACAAGAAGAGATTTGTAAGATGTAAAAGAAATATTCTGTACATCACTCCATAACTGCAGTTCTCTAGCTTTAAATTTTAATTGCAAAGATTTAATCAAAGTTTCCAATACAAAATTCTCCAACACAAAAGCAAAACAAAATGGTTACTTAATGGAGAAACAGGATTCAATCTTCATCATCCCTATGAGCATTCATAAACCATAGTTAAAAGGTCCATCAATCCAGAGGGAAGATGAAAATGTTGAGTATCATGACCAATCTACTTCGAAAATGAAGATAAATTAATTTAACTAGTAATACAAAGTACAAACTATCTAGAGAATGCCTCCTTAAATGAGAAGATATTTTGCTAAGCACCAAAAATTTAATACCTCGACAAGTTCTGCTCCTCCCCATGGAAGGCAAGATAAGATGCATTGAATATAAAAATCAGCGCGTGCTTGCCATGATGGATTCCCTTTCTCCTCATCAACTGTTGTGGCAGCAGATGATAATAATGTTTCAAAAACAACCACCAAAGAATTGGGTTGAAGGACTTTACTGCACATCTATAGAACAAGTAAAAATATACCAAATAAGAACGATTTTGATTGATTACATATATGCATTCACGCTCAAAAGAGCACAAAAACTATCATCCGAAAAACTGGACCAGATAAAAAAAAAGTGCCATCACTAGCTACTATGCAACTAAGTAAGAAAAAGCTTATGAAGCACAGCATGCATTACAACATGTATCATATGCAGCTCAACACTAGCTAAACACCCCATAAGCAATTTGTTAAATGAGCGTGAGGTCACATGTCATCTCCAAAAACTTCCAAGAGCTTTTTAGTTTATAAGAAACTTCCAGGGCATAATTTAAAATTAGCTGTAGAACAGACTATGAATGAGGCACAAATTACATCCAATATATGAAACACCCAAGTTTTAAGCAAAAAGACGTTATGCACTTAGTAATGCCACAAACATAAATGTGGGACTTCAGATGCTGACAATAGTTATTTATCTGTGGCTAGGGTTATGCATGCAAAATAAATACTGACAAAGCGAACAACATTAAAGGCTGTAATTTTATGCCGTGGACAAAAAAATTTAAAAGATATAGATAGTAGTTTGTCTATTAAAAAGAAATGGACAAAAAATAACCTTGTAGGCAAGTTTCTTATTTGTATAAACATAATTGATAAATCTAATAAGATAGAACTAACGGAAGGCAATACTCATAAACAATCAATTCAATCACCAACTAGTCATGTCAACAAGAATTTAAAACATGTATCGTACAGAATCCCATGCAGTCATATATAGGATACAAATTTATGTGAAAAAATAATTTTGACTTTTTATTTTTTATTTTTTATTTATTTTTTGCTTTGATCTGTAGTGGACAAGGGAATGCAAGTTTACTCCACCTTATAAGAACAGAGTCCAAGTGAAAAATAAAAATAATATATTCAATTTATTTCTAGCACCTTTATCAACATTTTCCTGAAACTGTCGCACAAAAATAAATATGTTGCAAAGAAAGATGTGTATATATATATATACATATATGAAAAAGTAAGAGCCACAATTTTGTGTTTACAAGAAAAAATCCATAAACACTTCATCCCACTGAAATTTACAGATTTCCTGAGCCCTGTTTAAGTTATGGAAAATAAAGCATCAGCATATAGGGCATACCAAAACAGTCAGGAATCTCATTAGAATACGAATCCTGTTGCAATTTCCAGAATCTAGGACATCCTGAAAATTAACCGCAGATAAAGATAAATATACAATATATATCATACATCAATTACTAGAAAAAGGAAAATGAAGAATGTATAATTAAAAACATTTAATATTTTTATTTCAGATTTTATAATTTCTGTCCTTAGAAGACAGAAAAGAAAATCACATTCATATCCTTTTGGCTTCAGCTGAATCTAAAACCATGTAAGGTCATAATCTGCATGTATCTGATTATGTTGTAAGAAGATTAATTATTAAAACAGCCCACTATAACAAGAGGAAATGAATCCGTAGCTTCAATCTATAGGATATGATCATGTAAAAAATTGTCATGATCATTGTTATGTTATCAATATATAAGAATTAATTCTTGGCCTTTAATTGTTAAATCTAGCCATAACCTACAAAAGAAAAGTTTATCTGGAACGGAAGCTTCTTTCTATTGCAAGAATTGATATGATTAAGTTCACAGTGTCTACTACAATATACATGAACCAGCACCACAAGCAGTATTAATCAATCCAGTCGACACCTTGTAATCATAGGTTGTTTTGTAATCATAGGTTGTCACGAAAATACTTTTTCACTCCCCCACTCAAACAATTGCAATTAACTCTATCTAATACTATAACACATGACACAAGCCTTTTTTCTTTCCCAGTTCCAAAGCAACCTCAGGTATCTTTTTCAAGGACCATCACCAATACACATTATAGGCAGAAGTTCATATGGGTGACATTGTATTATTTATTTTTTTCCTGACCAGGGGTTTTCCGTTTGCCAAATATGATTATACATTCAGTCGCAAAATTATCAAATTCAAAAATAATTACAACCTGACTGAAAGCCTTGGTAGCCAGTTTACAGACCAGTTAATGCAGTGAACAAATGTGAAACAAGGCAATAATCCAATACATAATATTCAAGCTTTTAGTCAACAATTTAAAAGTAGGCTAGAAATACTTGCAGCCTCTTCAAGCTACAGGCTTGCTCACCTGAAAGTTATTTTGAGTATTCTCCAGTAATTTCTTAACAAGATCTTCATTTTCCAAATTGATCAAACCAATCTGAAGAAACACAAAGATCCATTAGAATCAGCAACAAGTACATTTTATGTGTAGATAGTTATATATCACATAAATTAAACTGCAATCATGACTAAAAAAGTACTACACAGCTGATAACACACTAACATAACGGGCCCATCACCATATTATGCATATGCGAGTATATTAAATAAAGAATTCTGAAGTGTGAATTCAAAACATGCATGTAAACTAACGTCTAATATATTCAGTTACATCTACATTAAAATAAAAACATCAGCAGAGGTTCTGGAAAAGGAAAAAAGAAATAGAGAGAAAATGTGTACTCTACCAATGTTCCATAAAAAGGAATCTTGTGAGGCAATTGTTCAGCACACTCGATAAGGAACTGCCATGATGAACAAACAGAGTAAATACACATAACAGAAGAATCATCTGATGCAGAAAAAACAAATAAAAATATTTTTTTCTAAGAACTTCAATTAGACTAAAAGTTTAGAATAGAACATAACACAGAAAAGTAAACAAAAGTAGCAATTTTGTTACATTAAAACTTGGGAAAAAAAACCATATATATAGATATATATATATATATATAAGCTTGATCTCACTGCCTTGCAGGAGGCATGACTTCCTGGAAATTGCCCTAGAGCTACAAAATTTTCAAAAAGCTAATTCTATACTCTTCTTAATAGTCATTACATTGTAGAAATAAAATAAAAACTTTTAAATCTTCGATATTTGACTGTTTGATTATAAATCCAGAAAAGATTATCGTTTAAGTTGCATTCTCAATTTTCAACACCCAACAAAATTTATATCAACTACGCACTTTTTTTTTCTCCTCCCCTTTTACCACATAAATGGTAGCTATATTAAAACAACTAAAAAAATCGAGAAAAAAAAAATGTCACTTACGCTCAAAATGTCATTGGCGGAGTGTTCCAGCTCTCGCCGAAGAACGCCAAAGCATGTTTCCTACAAATATCAAAACAGTAAACAAAATAAAATGTTTGCAAGCAGAAGCAAAATAGGTATTGGAAAGAGAGACGAAATGGTACGGACAATATGGTCTTTGAAGTCTGAAGAGGTGGCGTAGTCTGGGCATTTGTCGCCGATTCGAAGAAGCAAACTCCTCCAGCTGCTCATACTCTCTCTCTCTCTCTCTCTCTCTAATTTTGTTTTGTGAGAGAAGAGAACCAGAGAAAATGAAAAGAGGAAGTGAGAGAATACAGTAGAAGGGTTTTATGGACTGTCTCTCTGTGATGCCAAAAACCTTGTCTTAGAACCCTAACCCTGCTCCTTTTTCCCACGCCAACCAACTCCACTCCAGCGTTTTTTCCTATTAAGTGGTTTCCAATTATATTATCTATATTCCGTTTAACACTCTTAACTTATTATTATATCTTTAATAAAGTTTAATCTCTTTTAACAAAAATTGTGTTTTTCTTTCAATAATTAATAGATTTCAAAGTGTTTTTTTTAACATATATTTTTCATTAATTTCTATTAAATTCTATGATAATTTTTCAATCTAAAAAAACTAGATGATAAATTAAAACTGTGAGCTTTAAGTTATATATTTAGTTAAATATATTTTATAAATTAAAATACATTTTAATCCATTTAATTTAATATATTTAACAAATTATCACTTAGTTAAATAAAATTATTTGATTAATATTACTACATGGTCCCTTTTTTTTGAAAAAAAAAAAACTGAAAGGTTATTACATAGTTAAATAAAATTAATTAAAAACATAGAACATCTTCAAAAAAAAATTTAATAACGTTAAAAAAAAATTCAAAATATGCAAAAGCAGTTTAAGCTCCTGTTTAATATAGTTTATTTTGGGTCAAAAAGCTCTATTTGGAAGGTTATAAGTATTTATTTTAAAAAAATAAATGTTTAGCACACAAATCAATATGTGTTTGTTGAAAAAATACTTTTTTTTTCAGTCATTTTAAATAAATTCAATTTTTAAATTTTTTAAAAAATAATTTTTTTGTTATATGGAAAACACTAAACAGAATATTAAATATTTTTTATTATTAATTTTGCATTTATTATTATATTAAAATTTATATTATATTTAAAAATTGTTAGTTAAATAATTTATGAATAATAAATGAATATTCAAAAGTACTTTTAAAATTATGTTCACAAAATAGCCTATTAAAAGTTAAAAATAATTTTTAAAGTGATAATTAAATAGTCATTAACTTTNAAAAATATCATAAAAATTTTGAAAATTTAAACAAAAATTATAAAAATTTCATCATTTTTTATTAAAAAATAATTTCTCTAGCTTAAAAAAATGATATTTCGCCGAAATTTCGGCGAAAATATCAAAATTCTCATCTATACTTGGACAACGTTAAGTTTCTCCAAGAAAATCCCAAAGCCAGTTTCCGACTCTCCATAATTTCTACCACCATCACTTTTATCGCTACATGTAAGTTTAAGTTTAAGGCTCAAGGATTTTGAGCTCTTTTTAAGGGTTTGCAATTTAAAACATAATATATTTAAAGAGTCTTCGGAATTCTCTTAGCAAGTTAATCCGAAACAATAAGCTTTTTATTGGGTGAATATCCGAAACAATAAGCTATTACTTTAATCATGCTGTTTTTTTATTAATATTATTATTTGAATGCATAAATTGAGAATACCAAGTAAATAATACTAAATGCTGAAGACAAAAGCCTTAATAATTCTTAGTTTAGTAACAAGTAATACTCATAATACAACTTTCTCAACCAATCAGCCAGTTTCAACATGAGAATTGCTTTCTTTTCCAAGAAATCGAACAACATTATTGTTATAAAAGTCCCAATTAGGATGTCGAGGACTGATTGCAGACTGCCCAAAGTTGTTTTCCTTAACATAAGCTCGAACATCTTCAGCAACAGATGCACCATCCAAGTATAAACACAGCTCTCCTTTCGGATCTGTAGCCAAGTAACAATTCCAGCTATATTATATATAAATAACAATATCATAAATTACTATAAACAAAATAATTCAAACCATTGATGGTCTTATTACCTAAGGCATCATCATTCCCATATTCTGGATTGTATTGCATTGGGAAAATTGATGTATTAGGCTGCAACAAAAATAAATATTCGACGTGAATTAATTTTTTGGAAAATATAAAAAAAAAAAAGAAAAAAAAAAGAGCAACTAAAGAAAATAATTTCGGGATAGAGAATCGCTTTGTAAGTCTCATTATCAATATAGAGGGTGTTTGATACTGAATAATTGCAACCTCTCTTAGGAAACTTCTCCAAATAATCCCAGACTTTGTTCAGGTCTATGATAAAAATTGGTCTTTGTTGTCCAAACATTTAAACCCAGTATCAGTGCATTGCCTTTGGTCCTAATAAGTACATTGTTATAAATAGCATAACAAAAGATTAATATTAAATAAACAAAAAATATGAAACGTGCAATACCAATATTCTACTACGTATAGTTCAGATACATAGAAATAGTTTTGTAAACATATAAATTAATGGTTTTAATACATTTTAGTATATTTTAAAATTAAATTTGTTCATATAAAAGTTTTGATAATTAATTTATGTAATTAATACTCTGTAATTTGAAAAAAATTACAAATTTATTTAATTTAATTAAAATTGATAGATTCTGTCAACTAATTACATGCATAGCAAATAACTTTTAAAATTAATTTTTTCATTTTTTATTGTATAAAAATTAAAAAAATATGAAAGAAAATCTGAAATTCATTTATAACTTTTATTTCATGTTTTTTAAATTTTTAGTACAATTAGAAGTGAAAAAAAAAATCAATTTTGAAGATTACTTGCTATGTACATGACTTTTAAATTGACGGTATCTATCAATTTTAACTAATTTGGATAAATATGTAATTTTTTAAAATTATAAAGTATTAATTGTACAAATTAATTATAAAAATTTCTACGTGAACAAATTTAATTTTAAAAAATATTATAATGCCTTTAAATCTAAATTAAAATAACTTTTTTTTTCTGAAAATGATCACGTATGCACACAAAAAGAAGCTTACTTCTCATTCCCCCCCCATGACACAATCCAACAGACCATCAACATTGTGCTTAGAATTCAAAATTAAATAGTAAACACGAAAATTTATATACAGTACTAATTAATCAACTTAAAGCTATTATAATTAAAGGAAAAACTTGAAAAAAAAATACAAATTAGTAAACTTAGGGTATGTTTGGTATGCTGAATTGCATTAATTTATACTGTACTAGTTTCTATTGTATTAATTTGTTATGTATTATCACTATATGGCATAAACGTATTGCACTAAAATAAAAATTAATTTTAAAAAAGAAAAATAATAAAATTGCTTTTTATGATTATGCATATATTTTTTTAAATAATTCAATTATTTGAAGTAGAAACAATTAATTGTTTATTATTATTTATGATATTTTTAAAATTATTACATTATTTAGTAGTCTATTAAATAATTTTTGTATTATCATTCATGATACTAATAATAATAATATTATCAAAAGTTATATAATATCAAAATAATTAAGAAAAAGCTCAATAAAAATTGTACTTAAATTCAATAAAATTTAATAATAAAAAATAAATTATATTTGAATTATTTTTATAGTTACTGAATG
Organism: Ochetophila trinervis; assembly: GCA_003254975.1. Taxonomy (NCBI): domain Eukaryota; kingdom Viridiplantae; phylum Streptophyta; class Magnoliopsida; order Rosales; family Rhamnaceae; genus Ochetophila; species Ochetophila trinervis. The sequence goes on from QANX01003200.1 coordinate 75,566, forward strand.
AATCCTATTATACTTAGCAAAATAAAATTGTCTAGATTCGGTTTTTTTATCATTTTTCTAGTCATCTTATATTTAACAAAATAAAAATAAAAACATTGGCATTAAAAATTTCTTAATTTTTAGATAGAGAAAACAAAAATAAAAATTGATAAAAGGACAAGAGTTAATAAATGAGGAAAAGACAAACAAAAGAAAAAACTAATGCAATGGGGTATAAACACATGACTAGACCTGACAACGTATCGTGTCATATAGTATTCGTGTTCATGTCAAAAATTTTTTATTCAAACCAGACTTGTTAAGATTTCGTGTTAAAATATATAAACCCGAACATATTTATAAAATTATTATGTAACACGTTAAATTTATTTTAAAAATTATTTAAAAAAATGAAAAATATATTATTTATAATTCATAGTCCATACTAACAAAACAAACATAAATATTTGTATCATTTTACAAACTAAAAATAAAAACTAAAACAACATACTTAATACATGTTAAAAAATAACAAACCACACAAACATAATACTTAAATCGTTCTACAAATGAATAATAAAAATCTAAAATACTATTGTTTGAAATAACAATAATACATAAATATGTTCTGTTTCAACTACATTTTTATTTCTTGCATACACTCCGATGCAGATGATATCTTGAGCACAACTTCAAAGCATCTAAAAAAAAAGTTAAATTGCATATTATTATCCAAAATAAAAAAAATTTAAATAATGCATACCACTCAAATTTTAATACCTCTAAACATCAATAGAAATTGTGTTAGAGCATAATCATGATTTAGCTTGTTCAACACTCAATGGAATGACATCTTCTGTGAGTTCTTCTAAATGAATGGTATCATCTAAAACTGAATATATTATAAAATTAGAAATATTCATGTCAAAAAAATAGTAATATGTATATATATAAATGTAAATTACCTCCATTGCCAAAAAGCCAATCTATTGTACATAATAAAGCTTGTACTACATCTGGCTTTAGTGAACTACGAAATTGATCCAATACACGACCACCAATACTAAAAGCGGATTCAGAGGTAACTGTTGAAATAGAAATTGCTAAGACATCACGAGCCAAATGAGAAAGTATTGGAAATCGAAGTTGTTCTATTTTCTACCAATTAAGGACATCTAACTCTTGTTTTCTATCCAACTTCTCTTCATCCAAATACTTATCTAACTCGGTTTTTTTTTTGGATGAAGTCTTGAATAGCTACAATTGTAGCACATATCAAAATTTTACAGCATACAAAAGTAATAATTTAGTTAGAATATGTAACACAATATTATAAATAACTATTCAAAATATGAGTTTTTTGGTTTATAATTTACCTCAAAAATATTTTCTCTTGCTTCCATTTGGGTAGAAGTCTCTGTCATAGTGGTGTTTGTGTTGTTGGGACGAGAAAACTCTTTCATATAAGCATCAAAGAGAGAGTTTAGTGTATCCCGAACACGTCCCATCTCACAAGAATCCTTACCATGGAGCTTTGTATAAGCCTACTCAACAAACAGAATTTTATAACGAAGATAAAAAATCACAGCTATAGCAAGAACTAAATTATATTTGAACCAATACTTTTCAAACTTTAAGCTCATTAAAGTTCCCATCTTTCTCAAAAAAAAAATGTCACTCCCTTCCACAGTTGCTTTGATTTTATGTTGGATTTTAAACACCTTACAAAAGAACAAATTTGATGTAGGGTACTTTGTTCTATAAAACAAAGTGGTGACCTCATAAAAGCAACCCAAAAATTTGGAAATTTTTTCTATCTTATTCCACTCTTCCGAAGAAGGACAAAACTTAAAGTTGGAATCAGTCAACTCCAAATTAAAAAATGCTCGGCGATAAAAAAGTGCACTATCAAACATGAGATAAGCTGAGTTCCATCTAGTGGGAACATCTAGTCTCAAACCTCTCCTATTATCCATTATCTCAACTTGTGTAACACACTCTAAAAAATTGTTCTTCCTCCCTTCCGAAGCTTTAATGTATTTTATGCACTCTTGAATCTTTATCACCGAATCATCAATTTCCTTAAGTCCATCTTGGACAATCAAGTTTAAAATATGAGCACAACAACGAACATGAAACAATTTACCCTCCAATAATAGTACACCTCAAAAATTCAATTGATTTTGAACAAACAAATCATTATTAGAAGCATTATCCAAAGTAATGGAAAATAACTTCTTCTCAATGCCCCAATCACCTAACATTGAATTAATTGTATCAAACAAAGCAGCACCAGTGTGTGGAGGTGGCATATGACAAAAATTTTAAATTTTTTTTGTAACCTCCACTCATTGTCAACAAAGTGGCAAGTGAGAGTAATATACCCTTCATTGGTTACAGAAGACCACAAATCAGATGTCAAACATACCCTCCCTTGAATTGAATTCAATAAATCTTGAAGTTTTTGTTTCTCATTTTTAAACATCTTCAAAGTTAATGCTTTAGCAGTATTTCTAGAAGGCAACTTGAGGTCCGAAGAAACATACTCAAATATATTCCTTATTCTTTCATATTCAACAAAGTTGAAAGGCAAATTATGCTTAATCATGGCTTCTATCACTAAATTGCGAAAAACGTCATTGTCAAATTTTGGAGATCTCGATAAAATATTCCCTTTAGATTGTGATAAAAGCATTTGCATGGTATCACGTTGTTGATTTTTAGGACAACTTTTCATGTGATTAAGCATATTACCCATTCCATGAGTACTATCACAAAGATATACTACTTCACATTGTTTGCACTTAGCATGTTTCTTCCCATCTATAGGAGATTCTATTTCTTCAAATAAAGTCCAAGCAGGAGATATTAATTTACGATTTTTCTTACCTATTTGAAGCGGAAGCGTTTTAGCCTTTTTCCTACTAGGAGAATTTGTTTCTAGGTTTCCAACAATGTCTTCTCCAGATGAAACATCAACAGAATCTTTGGTAATATCAATTGACGCAACCTACAGCCATATATACACAAAAACAAATTTTCAAAAACTTTAAATGCAAAATTTTAAATTTTTTTAACACAAAAAGCATATTGAAAAAGAATTTACCTTGCTCATTGTTGTTTTACTTTATTGTAAAATTTCCAGTTTGTTGGATGCTTGTGATTACTTATTAAAATCAAAATAAAATTATTTTGCTAGAAGTACTAGTTATTGTGAACAAGGAAAAAGTTATCAAAACAATTTATAAACCCTGATGCCTTCTAATTAATTATGAACAGCTTAACAACACTCAGTAACACTTAACAAGTGAACCAAAAAAAAGCTGTTTTTTTTAACATGATGAGCTTTCACAGATTACACCTCCAGAATGGAGACAAAGGGCCACACATTTTCTTTTGTTTTACTATTCTGCTTCTTTGATTGGACAAACAAATAGCATTTTTATTTTTAATTTTTCAGTTTCTTGGTGTACATACCCATGATTAAAACATAATGCTATGGTTTTTGAGATACCAACATCAATAACAATATCTAAAATTGAAAAGGAAAGCTTCATTAACTTAATGTTTGGACTAAGCATTATGGATCAAGAGCATCAATAACATTTATTTTTTATATTTTTTTTTGTCACAACTAAAGGATTCAACATAAAGCTGAATATTTTCACCAAAACCATTAAACCCTAGAAAAAGCAGTGTAAAAAATCTTGAGTTTTTCATGGTCTAATCTTAGTCAGGATTTAAAATTCAACATCACCCCCACCAAAAGGGAAACAAGAAGAAACATTCGTCTGAACAGTTTCAAGAAGAACAAAAACATGGAATTCAGACACGATTGCATGTTCAGCAATCAGTATGCAAGAATCGCAACAGAAACTCTCATACCCAGAATTATTGATCTCATTGCAATTAACAAATTTAGCACTTTTTTTTTTTTCTTTCCAACCAACCAAACAATAATCTTACCCAAAAAAAAAAATCTATTTTTATTTTGGATTGTTATGTGAGCTTATATACTGACAGTCTAACAGTAACAAAGACATATTAGTATAAAAAAAAAAGAGATTCAAAATTATGCTTATCCCATCCCATTGCAGCAACAATGCAAAATTATGCTTACTTGTTGTTGGAAAGAAAATTATGCTTACAATTTCGTAAAAAAAATATAAAAATACGTGCAAGACTGAGAACGAGAAAGACAAATATTAACTTACCCTTTTCGTTGATGAGACACAAAACGCCAAGCCAACCCACCATATCTCCAACAACCAGACGCTAAACTATGCTCTTGCTCTTGTGGCGGCGGTCACATTTCATTCATCGGAATCAAAATAAGTGGTCGAGTGGAATGAGGGGAAGATTGGAGCTTGTAGTTGCAGTTGCAGATGCGGTCTACCCGGAGCTTGTCTACATGCGAAAGGTCGGTCCCTTGCAGCAGTTGCAGTTACAGCAGTAAAACTTTGTAATTTGAGGTTGGATCCGTTGGGAGACGCAGGGAGGTAGGCCGTTGGCAGAGGCATGAAGGAATGGATGCAGTTTTTGCACACAGCAGCAAAACTTTGCTGGGTCTGTTGGGAAACGCAGGGAATGGAGGCAGGTAGAGTCAGAGACAAGAGAGAAGAGACCGACGGATTGGTAGTGGTACTGTGTCAAAGACAAGTAATTAGGGATTTTTTAAAAATTAAATTACAAAAATGTCATTGGACTAACGGGTTGTTAACGGGCTTTTGCGTTATCTTAACGGGTTCTTAACAGGTTAACCCATTATCAACCTAACATGTTTCAGCTAAACCCAAATCCGTAAAAAACGTTCGTGTTCGTGTCGTGTTAAATATTGTCAGGTCTACACATGACCCCCATGGGTTTGAATAATGCGCTAAACACCTCATTATGGGTGGGGCCAGCATAGTAATTGAGCGCTTTGGAATGAGTGTTATAACAAACAAACATAGAACAATATTATGTGATACTATCCGATCTTCTAATAACTTCAACCAAACGGGCCCCAACTCCATAGCAGAAGACAATATAAATAAATCAAGAGTTTTTGAAGCTTAAGGAGAGAATTTCAAGCAGATTAGAAAGTTGGAGTAGCCAGACATAATCCAAGGCCGGTAAAGTTGCTATTATCAAAAGTGTAACTCAAGCTATACCAATTTACGCAATGTCTACTTTTAATATTTCGGAAGGAGTTTGCAATGCTATGGTTGCTGCTGTCAAAAGCTTTTGGTGGATTGGAAAACCTGGTGGGAAGAGATTTACGGCTTGGAGGAGTTGGTCAGATATCTGTAAACCTAAGAAGCTTGGGGGGCTTAGGTTTAGACTATTTAAGGATATAAACATAACATTACTCTCCAAGCTAACTTTGAAACTGGCTACGGAATAGGATTATTCCCTTTGGTGTTAGCTTTTGAGGACCAAATACCTAAAAGGGAGGTCATTTTTCGATTATAAGATGGGAAGGAAAGTGTCTTATGTGTGAAGAGGTATTTGATGGGCCTGACAGATGATTTGTAGAGCTGCATGCTTCAATATAGGGATGATTTTTTGATTAGCACTTGGAATGATCCTTGGGTGCCAAGCCTCTCAAACTTCATCCCCATTGCAAAGGAAGGTAGTGATTGGTCCTCATTCTGCAGAGTGGCTGATTGGAAATCCAAGGATCGCTGGAATGATCATATAGTAAGGGATATCTTTGAGCCGGACTCAGGTGAAGCTATTTTGGCCATTGAATGGCCAATAGAGAGCTATGTTGACAAACTGGTTTGGCTCGGTAATGAGGGGAAAGGCTTTACGGTGGGGAGTAGTTATACTGTTATGTTTAGGGAATAAGCAAGCAGATCGAGGATGAGCATATGGAACCATTTGTGGAAATTGAAAATACATGACCGACTCAAACTTTTCATTTGGAGGATGTTGGCTCAGGTTATCCTTACTCGATATTTGATGAATAGAAGGTTTGGACTGAGGGAGATAGAGTGCCCATCATATGGAATGGAAGTGGAAATGAATTTTCATTTGCTTAAAGAGTGCCACACCATCAGAGTTGTTGCTTTTGCTAGCAAATGGGGGTTTGGATTGGACAAACTTACCGTAACCAATTTGGAGGAGTGGCTGAAGTACTCCAGCAATCCTCCAGGCATGACCGAGAGTGAGAGGATATTTTGTATGATTTTTCTTATTACCTTGATGTATTGCAGTTGGGAGTATAGAAACAAAGTTATCCATGAGAAGGATACAAATTTTGAAAGGACAGTTTGTCGGTTTAATAGCCTGGTCAAAGAGTTTTTGGAGGTGAGAGTTGTGAATGGACAGGATTGAAGACAAGCTTATACAGGGGAGTGTTGGACTAAATCTCCCTGAGGATGGATTAAGACAAATGTGGATGCTACTTTCTCCGGAGGAAATGCAACTTTGGTTGTTGCTGTTAGAGATGATATGGGAAATGTTGTTAGAGCAATCTTGCACTTGACTTCGGCTAACTCAGCTAGAGAGGCAAAAATTAAGGCTATTGATTGGGTTTCCGGAGTTGCATAATTTGAAGATTGGAAGAAGGTATTATGGTACTCGGATGCCCTCAATGTCGTAAAGGAGATAAACAACAATCTAGACCCAGAGGGATGGCATACCCGGCACAACATTTTAAAGATCAAATCCTTGTTTAAAAAGAAAAATTGGATCCTTAGTTGGAATAGCCGCTCTGCAAATTGTGTTGCAAATGCTCTTGCAAAATTTGCTTTTAATTTCATTTCCTGTTTTGATTTAAATCCTTGTAATCTGAACTCTCTCCCTCCTGTTGTTTTAAACTTTGTGGTTAGGGGGGGGGGGTTTCTGTGTCCTTCCTCACTGAGGGTTTGTTTTTTTTTGCTTTAATGAAATTCCATTTTACCAAAAAAAAAAAAAAAAGATCATATTCCCACTTCAAGTTTTTGAACCAAAATTTCAAAAATTCATCACAAAAGGGTCTTTTATAGATTGTCCATAGCAAAAGACCATATTCCCACTTCAAGTTTTTCGAAGCAAAATTTCAAAAACTCATTACAAAAAAGTCTCTTATAGACTGCCAAAAGAAATACAAAAAAATGACCAAATTAATGTACATCCAAAAGAATATTTCAGTGCAAATAAAGAAATACTCTTTCTCAAAATAGCAATATAAAAAGTATATAGACAAACGATTTCTGAATGTTCCGTAGGATATACGAAACTTTAAAATTTTACTTTTTTGGACAATGTGAAACCTGGAAATTAAAAACCCATTCAAATCGAGAATAAGAAATTTCTTCCTTGTTCCAAGGTTAAGTTTCTATAGAGAAATTCCAAAGTCATTTTCTAAGTCTCCGTCATTTCTAATAGTTTCACCGTTGCTTAAAGCATTTTTGATGCTCTTCTCAGCCATACTTCGAAAGTATTTTGCTTTTTTTATTTATTTATATTTTACTGGTGGATTCACAAATCATTTAGCTTATTCTTTTGTCTAAAGCCATTATTTATATTATTAATACAAATATAAAATTGTTTGTTTCATTCTTCCATTACTCTTTTCATACTGAAACAATCTCTCAATTTTTTTTTAATTATCATATATCGTTTTAGCTGTAATAACACAAACAATCAGAAAATTCATAAACAAAAACTCTTTAATCGAAAAAGTTAGAATTTTCAGAATATAAAATGCCAAAAGAAAAATAAAAATGAAAAATAAGCTTAAAAAATCATAGAGATAAAAAAAAAATACTGCACCTTTGCTATGCTTCAAAAGTGAAACAAACCCACTATCATATACACAAAATCCGAAACAAACCCACAAATGCCCAAGCAACAAAATGATAACAAAAAAAATAGAAGAAGACAGAAAAAAAATTTTTTTTTTACTAGATGAGCGATCTATCTTCTTTCCTTTTGAATATTTGATTAATGGAGTAGAAAATAAAAATAAATAGAATTACAAACGCGTGAAAAAATTCTAACATAAAAATGAAAGAAATTAAAAATGACATCGTTTTTACTTTTATTATGTAGAGAAATACAAAAAGACACTAAAAGACAAAAATAAATATGGACAATGAAAAAAAAACAGAAATCCGTTTGGCCCCCATTACCCTTTATAATATATAAGATAAGACATAATATATATATATAGATATATATTTATATACATTGTTGTTAAGATCATATTCCTAACATATATAAAGATAGAATGTGTTAATGTAGCAAGTGCAAAGAATGACACATTAATTAATGATTTAAATTCTAAAACTTTAATTAGACAAGCAAAATTATAAATCCATGCTAGGTCAATGGGCTCATTTAGTATGATGTATGATGTTGTATTGTATTGCATTGCATTGAATTGAAATGTGATGTGTTGTATAATACATATCAAGTGTTTAGTGTAAAAATTATATTAAAATCTATATAATAATATATTGTTTGTTATATTACATTTTATTGTATTGGACTGTTTTTATTTAAATTTTTAAGTTTTAAGTTTTAGTTTTTAATTGTTAATTACTAATATTTTAATTATTATTATTTATTATTCATTTAAAAATTTTACTTTTTACTTTTTATCATTTCTATAAAATTCTTTTTCATCAACCTTATGTATTAGCTAATAATACATAGTAATATATTAGTAATACACCATCTATTGTATTAAAAAATAATTATTGTATTAAGTAATAAAATACATATGGAAAACTAAATATTTTATTAGTTATACAATACAATACAACTTATCAATCATAACCTAAACAAATATTTAATAAAGCAATTGCCAAAACTTTCTTCAACAATCCTAATAAAAAGTCAATTGTTTCAATTTTTTTCCCATGAAAAACATTTTTAGTAAAAACATCAATTATGCCACTCAAAATAATGAATTTTACAAGGAAACCATAAATTTGAATTAATATAATTTTAAATTAAAAACACATAGTTCATTTGGTACGCATATATTGATTGTATTAGCATAGCATAGTTCGTTTGATACACATGATATTGATTGTATTTAGTATGATTGTATTAGCATGTATTGATTAGCTTATAAAATATGCTTGGTATGCAATACTATATTAATTTGCATTGATTAGCATGTATTGTATAAGTTTGTATTATACTGATATTATACCGTGTTTGGTGCAAAATGCATAATGAATGCATACTATACTATTATTTTTTTTTAAATTGTTTCAAAATTAAATAAATTGATGATGTTATTAACTATGTATTCTTTTATAATTTAGGCAAACAAATTTATTTCTAAAATACAGTATAAAAAATAATTAACAAAAATTTGAGTTTAAAAATAATTTGATCTATTTTCCTAAATAATTATTGAATGGATTTTTATTATTATTTATCATGTATTTAAAATAAGTATATTATTCATAATGATTAAATTTAATTATTATTTATAATATGTAACATTAAAAATTTTAAAAATTTAAACTTTTGTAATATTGTATGTAATGCAAAAAATTATGTTATCTTATATATATATAAATATAATAAAGAACAAAAAGCAAAAGGAAAAAGAATAAAATAAAAAACAAAAAGAAGACGAAAATACAAAAGCTGGAGAAACGCAATTAATGCATCATTTAACCAAAAAACAACAACAATAATAATAAAAAAGAAAAAGAAGAAAAGAGATATGCAAGCTAAACCCACCAACTGCTGCGGGTTTCACTGTGCGGCAAATAATGCAGAATTTGGTGGGCCCCATGTTCTGTAATTCTTCTTATTATTAATTTAAAAAATAAAAATTGTTTCAAAATTATATAAGTTGATGATGTTGTCATTAATTATATTTTCTTTTATAATTTAGGCAAAAACATATATTTTCAAAATACAATATCAAAAATAGTTACAAAAATTTGAATTAAAAAATAATTGATCTATTTTCTTAAATAATTATAGAATGGATTTTATTATACTAAAAATTCTAATAGACTAAATTGATTTGGTATTATTATTTACCATGTATTTAAATAAATATATTATTCATAATAATTAAATTGAATATTATTATTATTCATAATTGCAATATTATCTTAACTATGTAAGATTAAAATTTTATAATGCAAAAAATCATATTATCCATACATGTAACAAAAAATGTAAAGCAAAAAAACAAAAACATAAAAAATAATTGCTTTATAAATAATGAAATTAAAAAATTCATCGGTTATCCAAAAACAAATAGAAATGCATCAGTTAGCTTGTACCCAAAAAAAAGTTAAATCCAACACACCTGCGGATTTCATCGTGTGGCAAATAATGCAGAATTTGGTAGGCCCCACATTTTTGAATGCTTCTCGATTAGCGCGCTATCAATAACCAAAAGTTGTTGGGTTATCATCCGGCTTATGTCTAACAGAGTAGCTCCTTGTGAAAAACTATACCATCCGATTTAGTTATTGGGCTTTATAAATAATTCTTTTATTTTTTAATATCTCAAGGTCTTGTATTTGTCCCTGATTTTTTAGTTCTGTATGAGTTATATTTTCAAGATCCAAGATCTTGTATTTTGGAATTGTGTTTTTCTTGAGACGTGTTTTTCATGGAATTGAATTTGTTGGCAAACTTGCATGGAAATAACATGTGAAATTCTGTCTCACTAAAATGGAGCTTAAAAAGGGTTAGATATATACAAATTACATACCAATTGTTTGATAGGATATTGGTGGCGGTGAACTTAATCATGTGGACAGTCATGATTAAGCTCGAATTCTTTATATATCATGCATTTGTCATCTCAATTTGTTTTTTGTTTGTCTTTTTTTGTTTTTTGTTTTTTTTTTTTTTCTGGTTGTCATGACATGCTAAAAGTAAATTAAAAGGAAAAAAAAAAAGCCTCTCTCTCTTTAAGATATATACAATCTAATAAATATAAATTAAATTAACTTAACTTCTAAATAGCAAATTGAATGAACAATAATGCTACAGATTCCAGAATCTTCACGAAATTTATTTATCAAATAATGTGGCAGATGATGTATCAATATATAATTAGTTTATTTTTTTGATATTTATCCACTTAAAAGTTTATTAGTCCATATTTAAGCTATATGAATATGTCACCCACTAATATCTTTAACATATGTCATTTGATAAATAATGAACAAAACTCTCTTAACATTTTAATTTTTTTTCCTTTTTAATAAGATCAACTGTACTGTTTTTTTTCTTCCAATAAATAAATAATGATGTGTCATTATATTAGTCGTCGATAAAATGTATACTCTTAAAGTATAATTGAGAAAAAAAGAAACCATATGAAAGTATTAAACCACAATCTAGTACTAAAGTATCACTATTTTTATAAGATCGAATTTATGAGAGAATGACTAGAATTGAATTATATACTGCAACATAGACAAATCACTGAAAATCCTAAACCCTTGAACTCATGAAAAGCAGGTTTTGCATGTGAGTTTTATATGCATATAGATGGGAATGAAGAATACTCTAATTCAAGAAGAAAATAGGAACAAAATAAATATCTTCAGTTACAACTTGAACACCCTCATCAAAAAAAATTTTTTTTTATGAATACCCTCATCAAAAAATTGAATGATCAAAGGGAGTTTTTGTGGTGAGTTTGTAAGCTCATATCCACCAATTATTTTTCGAAAGGATACCAAGTATATCAACCTCTCATTGTGTACTGGTCTGTGTAAGCTGCTTGTATGTCTGCTAAAAGCATATGGAGGGTCCCTCTAATGACCAAGATGGGCATGTGCTTTTAACATGCAAATGGGCCTATCTATAACTGTTTTTTTTCTTTTGCACATGGATGAGATAAGAGCCTTGAGAGTACAAGTCCCCACATTTTGTTGTAGAGTAATTACTTTTATGGACCTTGCCAATTTCAAAGTTCAGTAAATGGTACCAAAACAAAGAAAAAAATTCCTTTTACTCTACCATCTCCACCACCTCACAGAAGTATTGCTACAAGCTATACCTATTTCGGAAACAACATTTACCATATACTAACAAACATGTTTGATATTATTGTTCTGGAAAAGGGGTCCAAAGAAAAAGATCTATTTCTTGCGGTGGGTTCACTTTACATTCATTAGGTTTCAATTCATATTTAGCTTACCATCAAATCTGATTCCATTTCCTATTAAATTACCATCTAATTAAAAAGAGTTTGAGTTAATAGGAACAATCAAATTTTATATAGTAAACTAACAAAAACACATAGTTTTTTCATTCTCTTAGTATGTAAGCCCATCTATTAAGAAATTATTGAAAATGATTCAAACACAATATCAAATAGAGCCAGGCTAGACAATTCTATCATGTTAAGTTATCATGAACAATAAAAGTTTAAGCTAATAGAATGCGTGATCGACTTCGAAAAACAAAAAAATGTAGGTAACAAAAATACAAATAATGAGCAAGTATATGATGCGAGAAAATGGAGGAGAGGTTAAAACATTGCCCATTAAAGGTATAGGCTGTGTTGGTCTTTTACCTATACAGCTTCAAATTGTGGTGTACTACATATAATTGAAACCTTTATGTTTGATGTCCACATATATGGGAAAACTCACCAGAAAAGATTGATTGTCATTTTCATCAAATGAATGTAATGTCTTCTCTCCTATAGGTTAAAAAGGGCAGTTATGTCAATTAAAAACAAACAGAAGGACTTGTCATGCAGCTTTAATGTCATAGTAATTCAAGGACTTGTCATGCAGCTTATAGTAATTCATGAAAACGGTTTTGAACATTGCTGATTCAGTTTTGAGACAAATATAGTAGTCCCTCAGCTATATAGCAACTGCCTATAAATACCCTCATCTTCCTTCTCAACTTTCATACCACTCCAAACACCAAAACTACTCTCTTTCTCAAACTGCTTTTGAGTTTTCTTTCTTCTTTCTTTTCTTTCCAAGTTTCCAAGAAAAAAAGCAAATGGCTAGAGGATTAAGCATCTTCTTGTTATGTGTGGCTTTCATGCTTGTTTTCATAGCAGAAATACAGGTAGGAAAAAATCTAATGAGCTTTGGCATTTTTCCTTTTTTAATCTTTTAACTCTGCTTAAAGCCTTTAAGGGCTTGGAGTATCTTCTTGTTGTTTTTCTTCCTAGTTATTTTGGAAGTAAAATAACACCCATCGGTTTAATCTTAATAGATGGGTCATCAAGAGCCAAAGAAAAAAGGGTTTGTAGGGTATATTACCCAATGACAGTGTTGGAAATGCATGATGCCAAATTGGCCCTTAGATTTATGTCCTTAAAAAAGACCTTTTAGGCCGGGTTGTTGAACGAGGATTTGAACTATTTTATGCATTTAATATTTGATTGGACAAGATTTGAAATAGTCCATTCCAAACCAGTCTAGTCCAATGCAACAAATGACCCATTAAAGCCTATATAAGATGATCCTAACTAGGGTTTGCAGGCCATAGTTTCAGCCAAGCTTCTAATTACTTTCATCTTTTGTACTCTTTTACTATATTCCCCTTTTGATATTTTGTGCTAGTAATCCAGTCCTCCTCAGTCAATCATGTGGCCAAATCTGAGAGAGTAAAAGAGAGTCGTTTTGTACCCCAGACAAAAATTATGATTTTGGCACGTTCTTACTGATTTTCTCATTTGAATTTGCAGGCTTATAAGGTAGAAATATCAGCAGCTCAACAAAAAGGACAAGCAATCCACCCAATGGTTAGACCAGTATAATAATTATGCACATCATTATCTTTTCTTATAGTCTGTAAATCACCAGAACGTTGAATTCTCTTTATACCAGTTTCTCAAAGTTTTTATTGCTAACACTTTCTGGGTTCTCTGAATTGATTTCAGTACGGTGCCACCCAAGGAAGCCTTCGTCCTCAAGGTAGGTCACCATCTCTTATTCACAAGGCCCAAATTCAATAAACAAATTGATACACTTTAATGACCCATTTAAGAACAGAGTTTTTAATGTCATTTCCCCCAAAAAAAAAGAAAATGTATAACCACAAACAAAGTATAATCGGAACAGTCGTACATAATAAGAAACTATGAAAATAAGCTCAAGAACAGAATGGGTTTCAGGCCTACCTTAAAAAACTGAGCTTCCTACAAAACTAACAACCAAACAATGAAAATCAAGCCCAAACAGAATACACGTTTAAAGCTTTTAAGTTGTGCAACTCAATTTTGTATATCAAATTAGTAAAAGCTTTATACCAGTTTTGGAAAAAAAGACTAACAGAGTAAATTTTTGATTGCAGAGTGCTCACCGCGATGCACTGCACGGTGCTCGGCCACAGCTTATAAGAAGCCCTGTTTGTTCTTCTGCCAAAAATGCTGTGCCAAATGCTTATGTGTTCCTCCTGGGACTTATGGAAACAAACAATCTTGCCCCTGCTACAATAACTGGAAGACCAAGAGTGGAGGACCCAAATGTCCTTAGAAAAAAACTTACCTCTACCTATCATTATTAGCTTCAATACCCATCAAATTTTTAGATTAAAAATAATTTCATTTCCCTTTTGATTTCTTTAGCTACCTCTTTTAATAATCTTTAATATCTACTGTTATAGCATGCTTTCTTAGCATGCATTTTAATGTTATATGTCACTATGGCCCACTCCATATGTACACTACTGGCAGTCCTTTTATTACTGTGCAAATTCTTAGTTTATGCACTTTTAATATGTTCACCAAATATATAAAGCAATCCTTTTTTCTTCTTCCTGTTTTTATTTTTCAAGCTTGGTTTTGTCTTTTTATTTGGAAAGGAAGATTTTTATTATGATTAAAATTTGAACTCGAATATAAAAATATATTTTTAATAATTTTACTACTAGCCAAGCAGTTCTTTGTATATTAATGATGCAATATGATTTAATTGTAGCATTGCAATATGCTAGGATGAGAATTTACATGGAATACTTATCTTATTCCATTCTTTCAATGTTACATATGGTGACAAGCACTTGTTATTAGCCCAAATAAAATACTATTAACTAGTGCAAAAATATAAAAAAAATTATATAGATGACCACGTGCGAGATCAATTAATGATCCATGTCCATTTTTATGAAAATAACCAAAAACTAGTTGCAATTAATGATCCATGTCCATTTTTATGAAAAAGATCCATGTCCATTTTTATGAAAAAAATAAAAAATTAGTTGCATTTAAGAGTGTAGTTCAGTAATATGAGCCATCCGAACTATTATATTTGTAAATACAATAATTGTGGTTCGAATATTGATAGTTCTATTGGACTCATGTACTTTTTTCCGTTGTTACTGTACTAGGAAGATGAAGATTTTAGCAACACAGATTCCCATCGCGGATTCTTATTAGGTTAAAAATACGTATAAATCGGTCTACTCACTAAATATATTTTAGGTCTATGATCTTGCTACAAAAATGTTTTCTTTTTTTTTCCAAAATATTCTTTTTTTTTTCTTTCACACAAACATATATATATATATTTTTTTTCATGAGAACGAGTAAAGGAAGGTGAAAACCACCACTGAAATTGGATTTTCCGTTGTTTTGATTGCCAAAATATCTTATATATTAAATAATAATAAAAATAATAAAGGATGATATGAAATTATTTTTAAAATAAAGATAATGTTACTCTGTTATTATGGATTATTTTATTTATGGACGTTGATGTATTTTGATAATGCTATTTCGTTACTTTGATTGTTTTAAATACAACCTTAAAAAAGTTGTATCCTAGCCTAACCATTATGTAACCCATACACAAAAAGACCCACACATATCTTTCTTTTACGTTTTAACCCAGGACCCCAAATTATGCACACAAATTAAAATATTTGAACTGACTCTATAGAAAGTGAACTTTTCTCTACAGGATTTCCCAATTTGCAAATACAGTTTACCTACCACCATTAGACAAAGGAATTTTCTGAAGTACTTTTTCCTTAGACAAGTTTAGAGAGAAAATCTAAATTTGAGGTTGGTCACTTGGTTGTGGTAGGATCAATTTCTTAAATGGAATATTTCATTAGATACATCTTGATCTAAGGGTATTCGAAAACAATATAAATCATTCTTACAAGGGTCTGATGCATCTGAAATATGTACAATTGGGATTTCAATGGTTAAGTTGAGGGTCAGAGTGCATTTTTAAGAAGTTGCTTTTAGTTTCAAGTCGAAACCACCTCTTCTTTGTGAAGTAAATAAGTTGCTACTTTTTCGTTGGCTTGTATCCTAAAAAAATTTAGACAAAACAGCAATTATTTTTATTTTTATTTTTTTGAATGGAACCGCAATGAATTGTGTCAATTAGTTTTGAACAGTGTCTTTTCTATGGTTTACCTGTACCCCTTAAGTTTGAAACTAAAGTCTAAAGCTCTACCCAAAATCTTTTTTTTGTTTTTTTTTTTTTGACTTTCTTTTACTCTTTTAGAGATTATTTTGTACCAAAATAAACCTTCTTAGTTGACAAATTTCTAAAAATTATTTTCTAGTAAATATGCACATGTGTGTATGTATATATATAGTATGTAAAATTCATCTACTAAAGAATATGTGCCCCTAATTATTCAAAAATAAAAAAGCTATTTGGTGCAAGACCATCTTCAAAGTTGATCAAATTTCATAGTTTTCATTGATTTAAATTAATTTTATCTCAGATAAAAAAAAAATTCAACTTAAATCCGTCCCTGTTAATATGAATAATACAATAACAATATTACATGCCAGAATTTGCAAGTGTAACTCCTTTTTTTTTTTTTGTTGGATATGAGAATCCATAAATATTTGTATCCTTAACTCCAAACATAGCCAAGTGTTTGGTTAGTAGTAGAAAATTTAAGAGATATAGGTAATTAAATTAATCTGTGATTTAAAATTGAAGATAAATTTATATTCAATAAAATAAGTTTTCCAAAGAATATTCAATAAAATAAAATTTCCTAAATACTAGAAAAGTTCACTAACTTTGGCACACTTCAAAAAGGAGTAAGAATAATCAATACTGGAATTTCGATATCAAAGTTGTTACCTTTTTATTATTGCATATTACATCTACAAATACAATCATCCATATGAAGATGAATATGAAGTCTGAAAGTTCAGATTGTATACTGGAAATAAGCTTTCAAATCCATATTCATCTTCTAATGAATAGTTACTTATCTTCTAGACAATCTTTGATAATTCTCCACTATAAATTACAAGGCTTAAACAATGGTTTTTTTTTTTTTATGGGATATTTCTTACATGATCAACAAAATTATGCGTTAAAGAAAACCAGAAAAAATTTCAATAATAAATTTTTTTTATATGTGCAAGAAAGAAAAGAAAAAAGACAAAATAAATCGCAAATGCATCTAGTAAAGAAGATGTGCCCCTAATTATTCAAAATAAAAAGCTAAATGGTGCAAGACCATCTTCAAAGTTGGACAAATTTCATAGTTTTCATTGACTAATTAATTTTATATTAGAAGTTAAAACCGTCTCAATTAATATGAATATACAATAGCAATAATACCTACCCGAATTTGCAGAATACTATAAATATTAGTAATCCTTATGAAGCCGGAGGAAAAAGACGAAGCTGAAAGTCTATATTACTTAATTCCAATATTAATCGTAATCAAATTTCTTGCAAATCAATGAATCATGGAATGAGATTTAATACTAAAATATAGACTTTCATTTTCATCTTTCTCGACCAACTTCCTATAGAATACTAGAGGTCCGATTATTAACGCATTCAATTTTTGTTTTTTATGATTTATAGTTTATGATTTATAGCTTTTGTTTATGATTTTTGGTTTTTATTTTTGCTAAAGGGAAAAAAATAAAAATAACAACCATTTTTAAACTTTTTATGAGGAAAAAATTATTTTTGGTAACCATTTTTTGTTTTTTTTTTTTTATTAATTTTTTGTATTTTTTTTAAAAATTTCACAAATAAATTTAAACAAATCCATATTTCATCAATGTGGAACACCGAATCTTGGCCATTTAAGGATTTCGGATTCGGATGATCTAGGATCCTAGGCACGGCCCAACATCATGGCCCCTATCAGAAGGTCTAGTATCTCGATTATGACCCCGTGGACCGGTGGTCTTGAATTTCAGCACTGACATGATGAATCATGAACTTGGTCTCCCAGGTACCGGCCCGACCGAGTAGTCCCAGGTTTTGGCTCCAACCTAGTGGTCCTGGGTTCCATTCCCGACTGGGCAATCTTAGATTCGATTGCGACCAGGCGGTCTCGGGTTCAGGCCCGACCTAGCAGTCCCAGGTTCCAACCCAGTCCAGGCGGTCCTCGGTTTCGGCCGGACTAGGCAGTTTCGAGTTCCTTCTGGACTGGGCGGTCCCGGGTTCTGGCCCAGACCAGACGATCCCAGTTTCTGGCTAGACCATGCAGTCCTAGATTCCAACCTTGACCGGGTGGTCCCGTGTTCTAGCCCCGACCGAGGAATCCTAGGTTCTGGCCCCGATCTACAATCCTAGGTACCAGCTTGAATAAGCGGTACCAGGTTATGGCCTTGACCGAGCAGTCATGGATTTTGGCCCTAATCGGGCGGTCTCGGCTTCTGGTCTCGACTGAGTGGTCCAGGGTTCCAGTCCTGACCAGGAGGTCCTAGATTTTGGCCCAAACCTGTAGTCTCGGGTTCCAGCCCCGATTGGACAGTCCCAGTTTTGGCCCCATTAGGAGGTTAGATTCGAGTTCCGGCCTTAACCCGGGCAGTCCCAGGTTCTGTCCATCACCGGGCAGCCCTGGGATCAGCCTTGACTGGACAACCTCAAGTACCAGCCCCGACAGGGTGGCTCCGGGTTAGGCCCTCGATTGGGAGTCCCCAGATACCAGCCCCGACGGGGTTGTTCTGGATTTCGGTCCCGACAAGGTTATTCTAGATTCTAGCCCCGACTGTGGGTTGAGACTTCCGGCCACGATCGGGCTGGTCCTAGGCTTTGGCCTGAACCGGGTGGTCAGGCAGTCCTGGGTTCCAGTGGACCAGGCGGTCTTGGATTTTGGCCTCGACTGGGTGACCTCGGGTACCAGCACTGACCGCGCAGTCCTGGGTACAGGCCTAGACTGGACAGTCCCGAGCTTTTGGCCCCAACCGGGCAATTCTGGGCTCCGGCCTCGATTGGGTAATCTTAGGCTCCGGTCTTGACCAGATGGTCCCATATTTCAGTCATGTTTGAGCAATTCATGGTCTCGCCCCACGTCTGAACGGTGCCAGTATGGACAGTTTAATGTTTAAGCTTTATTCGAGTTGTCTTGTATTTTAGTATTATCAAGGAAAAAAAAAATGAAAAATGAAAACTGAAAATGAAAATGGTTATTAAACACATTTTTGTTTTTAGTTTTTTCAAAATAATAAATGAAAATGGTTATTAAGCGCATATTTATTTTTTATTTTCAAAAAATTCAAAAACAAAAAACAAAATCCAAAAATAAGAAATGAATGGGTTATCAAACGACACCTAAATAATTTTCTTTCTTGATACTTTCTCCATTATTTCAAACGTTTTGACCATGGTGATTTAGAGAATATCTGAGATTAACAAAATTATAAGTCTAAGGAAAATAACAAATGTCTCTTGTTCTCTCTGGGAGTTTTATCTCTCATACGGTGCAAGATTTTTTTTGTCTTCTTTTTGAAGGTATATTCCAATAGAGGAAATCCAGAATTTGTTTAATAAATGTTTACAGTTAACTGCTGATGAGAGTGCTTCAGTGGTGATTAAGCGAAGTTCAGTGCAAGCAGGTGGAGAAGATTTGAAATTGTGTTTGTTGGTCCAGGTGCTGACTGGAACTCATTTTAACAAACGGGCTTTCATGGATACTATGAATAGTATATGGAAGACTTCGTATCCGGTTCCTTTTCATGAGTTATGTGATACATGTTTTCTTTGCCAATTTGCTAGCCACGTTATCGAGTTCTTCACGGTGCTCCTTGGCATTTTGATAATTCTATAGTTTTAATTGAGGAGGTGAATGGAGATGCCTTGCCCCAAAAGCTTTCTCTTTCCGAAACTTTCTTTTGGATACAGGTCCATAATATTCCATTATTGTATATGACAAAGGATGTGGGTTTTTTGATTGGTGAAAGTTTAGGAGACGTGTTAAAAGTTGACTCTGATGAGAATGGTATGTGCTAGGGGAAATTCATGCGTTTGAGGGTCAAGATTGATATCTTAAAACCTCTCAGACGTGGCATGAAGCTTCAATTAGAAGATGGTGGTTGTACTTGGGTGGATTTTTGTTTTGAACGACTACTTGATCTGTTTCATCTATGGGCTTTTAAACCATGTTCAGAAGGATTGTGTAATGGTTTGTGAAGATTCAGTCAAGCAATATGGGCGTTGGTTGAGTGCCGGTGCTCGTGATCTTGCAATCTCCCAATGTCCTTCTTATAGGGGCAAAAAGAAGTTTGGCCATGTCAATTTCTCTGAAACTCTAGAATGGAGAATCACGGCACAGCAACGGCAACGGCTCAACCTTCTTTGACATCGGCTAACTTGTTGGATCTCCAACTCCATGATGTGGAAGTTACATAAAGTGGGAGTTTACATAAAGTTACATAATGTTGTACGTGAGAGTTTACAAGGTGCACATTTAAAGGGAGTTAAGTTTGTGGGTGCCCCTCACGTCTTTTCTATTGTGTCCTATGAACTGCCTTTTGCTGATGTGGAAACAATTAATATTAAAAATGCTGACTTGTTAGAAGATCTAGGTGTTGGTGATTGTTCTGTGACAGCTGTGAAGTTATTGAAGCCTAGTGAAATACCTATCCCCGATGAGAGTTCTCCCACGACCAAACAAGTAACAAAGCGGTGGAGAAAACTAGTTAGATCATCATCATCTTATAATAGAAGTTTCGCTGCGGAGCTTTGCTTTTCTCATAGTAAGAGAAATGCTTCAATGGGGCTCTCTCATGAGCATTTTGTTTTACCAGTTGCAAAGAAGTTTAAAAAGATTTTGCAGACAATGGCTTCTGAACCTTGTTCTAATGTAGCAATGAAACTCCTGAGTTGAAATGTTCGAGGGCTTGGGAACCCTCAAACATTCAGAGAATTATTAAAAATGATCAGATTTGAAAATCCTGATATAGTTTTCTTAATGGAAACTAAACTACATAGTAGAAGACTAGAGAGTGTACATTTGAGATTGGGTTATGTCGGTTGTTTTGGGGTAGATTCAATAAGAAGTAGTGGTGGTTTAGCGCTATTTTGGAAGGGTGATATAGATGTGCGAGTTCGCTATTATTCTCCAGGCCATATTGACGTTATTATAAATCATCTAGGTAAAGGTCTCTTCAAAGTTACAGGTTTTTATGGTAATCTTGATGTCTCATTACGTGCTTTCTCTTGGCAATTGTTAAATCGCCTATTTGATGACACTTTTGTAGGATGGTTTGTGTTGGGAGATTTTAGTGAATTACTTGATTCTTTGGAGAAGATGGGTGGTAGGGATTGACCTCAATTTTTGATGGATAAATTTCGGGATGTGGTTGATTCTTACTATTTGCACTGTATTCCTTTCTTAGGGTACCAGTTTACTTGGTCTAATAGAAGACCTAATAATTCTAATGTACAATAACAGCTTGATCGATGTTTTGCAACAACTAAGGGTCTTTTCCTGTTTCCAAATACTGTGGTAAAGCACCTACTGAACTCGGTTTCTGATCATTAGGCTATTCTGGTATTGCTGAATGGTTTTGTTCAAAAAGCTAGGTACGGACGTCGTTTTCATTTTGAAGCTGCTTGGACTAAAGAACCTAGGTGTGTGAATGTGGTAGAATCGACTTGGGTTTCGGGCTTAAAGACAGGGACAGTTGATATGAGCATGATTTCAAATACTCTTGGTGTTTGTGTTAGTCACCTTCAAAACTAGAATCACATTTCTCTAAAGTCTATTCAATGAGATTTGAAAAAAAATCAAGAACTTATAGGTCGGCTTCAGTTGTTGCCTCCTACCTCTGAAAATTTATTATCTCTGTGTGAGGTTGAGAGGGTTTTGAATAACTTGCTGGAAACAGAAGAGATGATGTGGAAACAACGTTCTAAGACTTCGTGGCTTAAGAGGGAGATAGAAATACCCATTTTTTCCATAATCATGCAAATGGTCGGCGAAAAAGGAATACCATCTGAAGGATCACTAATTCTAGGGGAGAATGGGTGGACGAAAAGGGAGATATAGGGGGGCTTTTTGAGCAATATTTTGTGGACTTGTTCTCTTCTAGTGGGATTTCATTGTGTGATGAGGTTTTTATGGTGTGCATGGGCGGGTGACTATGGAGATGAATCAATTTTTATGTACCCCTTTTATTGCTGATGAGGTTCGACGAAGCCTTTTCCAAATGTTTCCTACCAAGGTGCCGGGGTGTGATAGATTGCCAGCTTTATTTTATCAACGGTTTTGGCTTGTGGTAGGTCCAAGTGTGGTTGAGGCCTGTCTAAATGTTTTGAACTCACATGGAGATTTTGGGAAGGTAAATCAAACGTTAATAACCCTGATTCCTAAAGTAAATGACCCTTCTCTAGTATCTGATTTTCGACCTATTAGTTTGTGCAATGTTCTTTACAAAATTATTGCAAAAACTTTGGTTAATTGGTTTAAAATTATTTTGCCTTAGATTATTTCTGATGAGCAAAGTGCTTTTGGTACCGAGTAAACAAATTTGGATAATGTTATGGTGGCTTTTGAGACTATGCACACAATATATAGTCGGACATCGAGGTCTGACCATTTGTTTGATTTAAAGTTGGAGATGAGTTACGCTTATGATAGGGTTAAGTGGGATTTTATTCAAGCTATGATGCAGTGTATGGGTTTTGATAGTGCATGGATTGAGCTTATTATAAGGTGTGTTTCCACGGTTTCTTTTTTGATATTAATTAATGGAGAAACTCATGGGTTCGACAGGGTAATCCATTATCACCACATTTAGGTTTTAGTTGTCTGATAAAACATGCAGTGACATCGGGTGTTTTTTTAGGTATTCAGGCTGCCTGTTTTAGTCCAAAAAATAAACATTTATTTTTTGCAGATGATAGTATTTTGTTTGCAAATGCAAATACTGCTTATTGTCAGACTATCAAGAGAATTTTGGAAAAATATGAATCTGCTTCAGGTCAAAAAAATTAATTTGCAGAAATACATGGCTTCTTTTAGTCCTAACACCCCTTTGGAGACTAAGCGACTAATTCAAAGGTTTTTTGAGATTCATGAAGATAGGGATCATGATAAATATCTTGGTTTGCCGACGCTTATCGGGAGAAGTAAGTCCATGCATTTCCAAGGTTTGAAAGATCGTATTTCGAGGAAACTTATGGGTTGGAAAGCTAAATTATTTTATAGAGCTGGTAAAGATGTCTTACTTAAGGCAATTGTGCAGTCTATTCCTACTTATTCTATGGGGTGTTTCAGATTATCTAAATGTCTGGTTAAGAAACTGACTAGTCTTATGGCTTGTTTTTGGTGGGCAAACATGGGCGGTCGACGAGGAATCCATTGGAAGAGTTGGGAGCATCTTTGCCAACCAAAAGCCCTTGGTGGTTTGGGGTTTAGATCGTTGGAAGAGTTTAATCGGGGTTTGCTTGCGAAACAGTACTGGCGCCTTTTTCAAAATCCTGATAGTTTAGCTGCTCGCATCATCAAAGGTAAATATTATCCCAACTGCTCTTTTATGTCTGCGGTTTTAGGGGTGAAGTCTTCGTATTTGTGGAAGAGTTTGGTGTGGGGTCGAAAAGTGCTTGAAAAAGGTTGTGTGTGGCGTGTGAGCAATGGTGAACAGGTAAAGATTTTATGCTAATAATTGGATTCATACCTCTAATTCTCTAGCTATTTTGTCATCTCCTACTTTAGAAGTAGATACCATGGTTTCTTCCATGTTGACTTCTTCGGGTGGGTGGGATGCACAGTTGATTAAAAGTAGCTTTAGTATTGATGAGGCTACTGCAATTGTACAACTCCCTGTTGGAGGTCTCTCTTGTGAGGATACCTTAGGATGACATTACTCAGCTTCTGGGCAATATACCGTTAAATCTGGCTATTGGGTCACTCGTATGCTAGGGGGTGGTCCAATGATTAGTGGTTCAAGTGAAGGTGCTCAGCAAACTTGGTGGCGAGAGATTTGGAAATTGGCTATTCCAAATAAAGTTGAAATTTTCCTTTGGAGGGCTTGTTCGAGAGCTTTACCATGTGTTCATCTATTATATCATAGAGGTATTTGCTCTACTAGTGTTTGTTCATTATGCCACAAAGATGATGAAACTCTTTTGCATGCTTTGTGGACATGTGCCAATGCGGTGAGTATTTGGAGAAAGGTGGATTTTTTGATGCCATACGTGAATGTACGTGTTTCTTGTTTTAAAGAGCTATGCAGTTTGATTTTCCATTCATTATCAGCTTTTTCAAAGGAATGATTTTCACTTTTATGCTAGGCTATTTGGAATCGCCGCTATGATGTTTTGCATGGTGGGGGTGGGAGGAATGCTCAAAGTTTATGTGAAAGTGTTGCTGATATGCATCAGGCTCTTTTGGAAGTGACTTCTGCTGCTGATTGTTGTGTTCCTCGAGAGGTTAGTAATGTGGGTTGGGTTCCTCCTGCTATTGGCAAGTACAAGTGTAATGTTGATGGAGCTATGTCTCATGTGAATGGAGTTATTGGCTTTAGTGCACTTATTCGTAATAGTAACAACACTTTGATGGCTGCTATTTCTAAGCCTTTTAATTTACTTCTTTCACCTTTGGCAACTGAGCTACTTGCTATTAAGGAAGCTTTGGAATTTTGTCGTCATATGGGATTTTTAAAAGGTGAGCTTTCCTCTGATTCGAAAGAGGCAGTTAGGCTAGTTTCAGATTCAAATCTTTATTTGGGGAAGGAGCTTCATTTAGTTGCAGGTATTAAAGCCATGTTAGCTACGTTTGTTAATTTACACTGTACTTTTGCACCTAGGAATGCTAACGGAGCTGCTCATTTGTTAGCAAAGCACTCTCTATCTTTATATTGTTTTGAAGCATGAGTGGAGGATGCTCTTTCCTTGTTGCTTCCTACATTTTCTGTTGATTTGTGTTATGGTGTCAGTGTTTAATGAAAGTTTACTGGTTTGTTTAAAAATAATAATAATAATAAATAACAAATTAAAAAGATTAATTAATAAAGAAATAAAATTGCAAAATAAATATTTACCAAAAGAAAGAAAGAGAAAGAAGGAACAAAATAAAGACGACGAGAAAAGCAGAGTTTATTAATAGGCAATTGGATTGGATCAGAACCCCTTTTTTTTCTTTTTCTTTTTTTTTTTTGGAAAAAAATAACTTCTTTTTTTTTTTTAAAGTTTATCTGATACATGATGGAGTTTGTATTTGTCTTTGCTGCTTTATGAGATAAAGATATACCTCAGCTTAGAAAAATATTATTTGCTATGATTATCATTAAAATGCTCATTTTTTTTATTAGAGCTCTAATATTAAAAATTTAAATTAATTTAATATTAAAGCTTGCCACAAATTATAATCCAACAAGTAATCGTTACCGACGATAACAAATATTAAAACTCTTATCTTTATATATTATTATAAATTTGTAAAATTTAAGTCATACATGTTACTAAATTATTATTATTATTTTTAAATTGAAGATAAATTTATCTTCAATAAATAAGCTTTACAAAAAAAAATATCAAAATGATATTTTTGGTTTCCAATATTTTTGGTGGGAATAACTTTCCACTTTCCTTCTCCAAATTCATCTTCTAATGAATATTAATCTTCTTTGACAATACTCCACTATAACTTACAAGGCTTAACAAATGTTTATTTTATTTTATTTTAAATATATTTTATATTAGATAATTAACAAAATCATGCGTATAGAAAACCAGAAAAAAATTCAAGAAAAAAAAAAAAAAAAAAAGAAAGATAAAATAAATTGCAAATTAAATGTCTACCGAATGAAGGGAATAGAGAAAAAAAAACCACACACACATACACGTGTGTGTGTGTGTATAGAGAGAGAGAGAGCTGAAGCAGCAAAGATTGTATGGATAATGGGAAATTGGATGCCCTAATTAAATTGAGGAAGGACTCTTTTTTAGTATTATCAAGTTTTTATAAGGACTCTGTTTAAGTATTATCAAATTTTTAATTAATAATCTGTCAAGAAAAATTATCATAAATTTATAAAATATTTAAGAAGTAAAAAAACGGATGTGCACCGACCAATAATTGGATCTGGCATATTCTTATTTTAGATTCATATAAACAAATCATATTTTAAATTAATTTGCGTACTAATAAAATGCCATCTCACTATATTCACTAAGTAAAACCTGACACATTAGCATACAAAGAGCTTTTCCATAGAAAAATAAATGAAAGACACTATACTAACAATTTTTTTATTTCAAAAATAATAAAAAGAAACAGTTTTTAATAATATGACCAAATAAGAATTTCTTTATCAGACTATAGCCTCGTTATTTACACTGATATCCCTCAAAAATCAATTAATACTTTTCACAGTTAAAGTTTCCCACAAAATAAAATGCTAAAATACTAACAAAAATATAGTGCTGAAGCTCAAATAATAAATAAATAAATTAAAATATGGTACCAGACTTGGTTCTATATAGCTTCTGAAAAGCCAAAGTTTAGACAATTTTCTGTCAATGCTTTAAGCATCTAGAACATCTTTCGGTACAAAAAAAAAGTTTTGAAATGTTTTTGCACTCAGTTTGAAATCTTAGCTGTCTATATATTCCTTTTTAAAAAAAATCAATAAAGAGCAGCTGGTTCTCCAAGCATTTCTAGAGAAGCAGAAAAAGAAGCTATGCCAAACATAGCTTCAAATATTTTCACTGGAGGCCAAAAAATTATAGATAGGCATTTGGGAACACCTTCAACTTCAAAAATAGTTCTTCCCTACTCTGAGAACAAAGCAAAGCAAAAGCCAGATGCTTCTAGCAGCTGTTGCTGCAATACCAGTAAGCTTTCCACCATCTTGAATATATTTTGCCACTTCTAATGAAGGGAACAGAGTCATCAGTTGCGAATCCTAGAGCTGTCAAAGTTCAAAAAATTCAAAAAAGTATGAAAAAATAAAATAAAAATGGAATGGATAACAAAAGCCACTGCGCCAACGAGAAAGCCGGTGACATTTAATTTGAATGTTTAACGAGTAAAAAACGACTACAAACTGAAAATGAAAGAGACCTTATAAAATGATAACACAATATACAATATAGAAACTACTTTACATACAGGACTGTAACAAGCCCTGTGAATATCTCATATGAACAAAATGCAGTTTTACATGTAATGTTAAGTCAACCTGGACTAGGGCATATGCTCCCATCACCGGAATGGTTCTAATTAGATTAGAAAACTTTAACATGGGAGCAAAAAAAATTTTAGCGGGTTTATAGTACAAAGTATAAATCTCAGAGCAGGCAATGCATCATTGAGTTAGCACAGGGTTACCCATCCACTCAACCCTAACTGTTAAATGTATTAATCTCCAATGAAAACTGAATCAAGGACGATGCACAAAGATCTATCTTCAGATGATTTTCCAGATATGTGTTACCTTAAAATCTTACCCGTTTCAATAAGCAATCCATCTTCAATAGCCATAACAAATAGGAGTTAGAGGGAACACTAGTTCTAAACCTCCACATCTGTCTCAATTCACAAATTTCTGGAAGGATAAAGCTCATAATTAGTTGGAAAATGAAATAAAAACCATATATAAAGGGAGGGGTTAAAAAAGAGTCCAATTACAAACTTCAAAATTGTAGAGAACAACATTACTTCAAAAATCGGAACTCTATCTTACGTTGTATGTGCAGAAAATATTTAGGTTCTATACTTATTCATGTAATTCTAAACATGCAGGATAATAAGAAAGAACAAAAACCAGAAGTCAATTGCATCCGAAATGGATAAGGAAAAAAAAGAGAGTAGGAAAAACCCCATTTGTCTCTCTTTAATTTCTCTCTTAAAATAGACCAGGCTTGTTTTTTAACTTCACTTAAGTTTTGGTTTTATTTAGCTGCATTTTCACTAACATCAATAAGAAATGAAGAAGTCAAACAACCAAAAAGCCACAAAGCCTAGCAGCTAAGTTTCACCATCAAGAGTCATCCTCACAATTTCTTTAGCAAGCAAACAGGGCGGAGAGCACAGCCTCCATCATTTCTAGCCAACACATTAAATAAAAAAAATACCAATTCCTCAAATACGGGCATAACCACGTAATTGGAAAGGAATAAACATTAAATTTGGAATCAAATGAGGTTAATGGAAGAATGTGTTAAAATTCAAGACTTAGCACATGGATATTAACTATCACCAATCTCAGAATTTTTTTACTCGAATAGGGAAAATGCATGCTTCACAACAAAGGAATATATCCCTCAAGTCTCATTCTAATGACTTCTTTAACAAGCAAACAAGGAGGAGGGCATAGCCTCCATTTCTCGTCAACACCTTCATTAAATAAAAATAGCAATTTCTCAAATATTGGCAAAACCACATATTTGGAAAGGAATAAACACAAAATAAGGTTAATGGAAGAATGTGTTAAAGTTTAAGACTTAGCACAAGAATATTACCTAACACCATTCTCAGATTTTTTAGAATCAAAGAAGGAAAATGCATGTTTCATAACAAAGGAATATATCCGCATCTTGATTCTAAACAAGCTAAGGCAATTATCACTTTTAACATGCTTCCACATTTAACTAAAAGCCTCTTTGTAGTATTTTGAGGGTTTTCCTCTCTCAACAAGTATCTCATTAACTATACAAGCTTCACGCAATTTATTCTTTTTGCATAAGATGAGTAACAACCAGTCAGAGTTGAACTTGCAAGGCATGTAATCAAGGGCAACCATTTCTTCAAATATCTTGAAGGCATCATTACCCAAATCACTAGCACAAAAGCAGTTAAGTAAACTGTCATAAGAAACTTTATTTGGAAAAAATCCCCTCTTATGCATTGCATATGAGAGTGCTAAGGCATCAATTAGTCTTCCAGCCTTACAAAGTCCTCTCAGCAAAGTGTTAAAAGCAAGTCTATCTGGCAGACAACCATCTGCATTCATCTTGTTGAAAATTCCTATCCCACCGTCAATATCACCAGATCGAAGGTGCCCATCCATAAGAATGGTGTAAGTTACTTGATTGGGACATAAACCCTCTCTTTGCATCAATTCCAAACGACTTTGCATCAACTCCAAATGATCATATGGCTCCTGCATCCTTTCTGCACAATAATATACAGAAAGGATACTATTATATAGGTACAAATTTGATTCCATAAAACTAGTCTCTCTAATAATATTCTGGATCCACTTCATTGTAAAGCACTTTTTTTCCTCAAAAGAATAAGCAGAAACTCTTAAACTGTTCTCCTTCAGCGCGATAGTATTCTTATGGAGCAAATCAAACAACTCTTCTCTTTCCATGTCAGACTCTCTACCTGGAAAGTGCCATTTTTCCCTAATAGTCATGATATTTCTGCATAAACCGCCGAGCAGTGAGATATAATAGACATTATCAAAGGCAATCTTGTTCTTGGACATCAAATCAACTAATCTGAAAGCAAATTCAAGCCTCCCCTTATTCAAGTAATTACTGATAAGAGAAGTATAAAGCACAGCATTTGGCAAAAGTCCGTCTCTCAACATTCTATCAAGGTACTCACATCCCTTTTTAGTCATGTTTCTCTTTACCAGTGCACTTATAAGGGCAGTGTAAGAATGCAAACTTGGCCGAATGGAATTATCCACCATATTCTTAAACAATTGATGGGCTTCAATTTCTCTTCCATTATTCAAATAACCATTAATCATTGTGGAATACACAACCTCATCAGGATCCACACCAGCCTCAAGCATTCTCTTAAACATATTTTCTGCATCCAAAATTCTTTTCTTTCTGCTTAGACAACCTATAATCGAGTCATAAATAGCAACACCGGGTTTCATCCCTCTACCATCCATGTCATCCATAAAATGAAAGGCCAATTCAAGATCACCCTGTTTACAGCACTCATTTATAATTACTAAATAAGTAGCTTGGTCTGCAACTATGCCCTTTCCTTCCATTAATTCAATTAAGGACTTGGGATACTGAAAATGTCCCTCTTGGCAAAAACACTTAATCAAGGTGTTGTAGGTGAAAAGCGAAGGAATGCATCCAAGATTTCTCATTCTATCAAACCAATACAAAGCACCATCTAAATTTCCAACCATGCATAACGCACTAATATACATATTGAATGCCATAGTAGCCAAATTTAAGTTTCTTATTGCAATCTCTCCAACCAGGACATGAATTTCTTGCTCCACGTCTCGGGATGGGTTCTGACTAGCAGATGATAATATCAGAGAAAGGTCAAACCCGCAGCCATTTTTCGCAATTGCATGCAAAATCATAAGAGCAAGCTGAAGCTTGTGAACCTTTGGAAACTTTGCTCGGACAAAGAACAACATATGATCAGGAACAACCCCTCTGTCCAGCATGCTTTCGTACAATTCATCTACTTCTGACAATCTATTCTCTTTTAAAAGGGCCTTGATCAAAATTGTGTAACAGTGCACACTGGGAATTAAATTAGCAATAACCATGGTGTTCAAAAGCATCTGACCAATATCAATTTTTCCATCCTTGCAGTACTCATTAATCATAATGCCAAAAGTACTCACATTCGGTTGCACTCCCCATTCTGTCATTTGCTTGCATATGGCCCATCCTTTATTAAACAAGCGCAACTTCATATACCCTTGAATCAGCGTGTTGCATGTAAAAGCATCTGGATCACAGCCCATCTTCAGCATTCTTAGGAAAACCCGCATTGCCATCTTCATTTCCTTATTCTTACAATATTCATTAATTAAAGAAGTATACATTACTTTATCTATATACATACCTTTACACTCCATTTCTATGAATAACAACTCAGCCTCCACAACCTGCCCTCTATTACAATGACCATAAAACAATGTTTTGTACAAATGAAGACTAGGTAAACATCCATGTCTGTGACACAATATATCAAACACTTGAAGAGCTTCATCCATATAGCCTTTAATGCACAACCCATCAATCAACACATTAAAAGACCAAAAACCCAAGAACAATCCAGCATTACTTATCCTAACAAAGTGATCAAATGCCTCTAAAATCAATTCTTTACTGCAGAGTTCCCGAATAAGGGTATTACACGCAGCTTTGCAAGGTAAAGAACTCATGGTGAAAATTCTATCCAAATGAATTCTTGCCTCCTCAAAATTTCCTAATTTACAAAAGCAAATTACCATAGAATTTAAGATTGACAGGCCATTATACATAACTCTGCTACCGATACATTCACGATAAATATTCTCAGCCAACTGATACTGACCCAAACTAACCAACTTCCTTAGGAGAGCACCATAGCAGTCCAGATCAAGTTCCAATCCGCGGGAATTAGCAAAATTGAAAACCAAAAGAGCATCCGAGTCCAATGAAGAATGAATGATAATTCTCTTCATGAATTGTTGGGCATGTGAGAACAAGCCGCGTTGAATGAGCTGTTCTGCTGATGACAGGCAGTGTGATATGTGGTTATTGGCAACAGTTGACAATGAGTTTGAAGGGACTATCGGAAGAGCACAATATGTTATTCTTCTTCGGGCTTTGAAGTAGAGGTAACAAAAACTATGCCTTTTCCTAATCATGAACACAGCCAAGTAACTGTGCTTGTCCTGATGCCGTCAAAAATGTCTCTATGGCCGAGCCTGCCTATACCAGTATGAGACAATACAAATGCACTCATGGAAAGATAGCAGCTTGAGCTTCAATGGCAGGAAAATCAAATAAAATACCCAAATCTCTGAAAAAATTAATAAAAAATGAATGAAAAGCGAATGAAGAAAAAGTTGAAAATATCAATTACATTGTATATGAAATGAAAAATTCAAAAATTGATATAGAACTAAATTTGACAATAATATATGTAACAAAACATTGAAAGAAAGAAGCAAACAAAGGGTTAAAAATTTATGCACCTTAATAAGTTAAATATCCTTAACATCTCGGCAGTAAATTAGAAATCGTAAAAAAATTGAATCTTCATTCCACCCTTCTGAACACAAATTGAACAAGAACAAATCGAAGACATATTCAATATAACCAAATTTGAAAACCATGGATCAAGATAATTCTAGATTCAGACCCATAAATAATTATTGTGATAAATGCTTCACATAATTTTATAAACCAACAACAAAATTTTGATTCGCTCAAACAAATTATTTAGCTGATAGTTGACCCCCTATGTAAATGTTGCAACCTCCAAAATATTTTTGTTTCTAAAAATCTCATTTGGTAATAGTTTATTCCAAAAAGTTGCCTCCCAAATAAGCATAACCATACACATGATATCAACGCAATATCCAATGTCTAATCACAACATAGAAATCACCAATCAGTCAGTACTGCCAATATATCAGAAACAAGAAATCAGCACATTAGAAATCACCAACATAGTATTTTAAAATAGTATTCTAATATAAGCAACAAATATAGACAAATGATTAAATTCATATCATAAGTCACAGACACTTATGAAAATTTAAAGCAGATAGTTAATTAACTGTTTCAAAGCATTGTATGCCAATCTCCTATTTGTAAGACTTTTCTCGTTTAAATTTTTTTTTATTTTTTTATTATTATTATTATTATTTTTTTTGTGTGTGTATGGATGAGATTATTTCCAAGCTTAATTTTTGTAATTATAAATTCCATCTTTATTCTCATGCTCATCTAATGTCTCATAAATTGTCTCACTCTGTAGTCCAGGCAGTTATTCAAATTGCGTATACAAATTAACGAAGGTCTAAGCAAAAACGAAGCCAAACAAGGACCTTTACTTATACTATAATGATTTTTGCATTACAATAAACCATTGCAGCATATGAGCTTATACATATACATTTAGAATAAAAGGAAGAAAACTCAGACAAACTATTAACTAAATTGGTCTGTTTCATGGGGTAAGAAGATATCCTTCACATAAAAAAGAATTTAACTACAAAAGTTGACAATCTACTCCATGTGATTGGAAAAACATTGTCATATATGACTCATAAACAATTTTCAATAAGATACATGCCCAGAATAGATTGGCAAATTGTGAGAAGAACTGTGACCAACTGGTAAAGCAACCAAAATAGCGAAGGAAGAGGAAAATTCTAAAACCCCCCAATGTTTTTTCAAGATAAATAAATAAACTGAATGAAAGATTGAATCTTTACCTTTAGAGGTAAGGTTGCAGAAATCACTATCTCCCATTGCTCCATGTACACGTTAAACATTTTAGGAACAGAGAGTGACATCAAAAACAGAGTTTTTGTCGTCGTCTAAATCCCAAAACCCTAAGACAAAGATAGCAGCTTGAGCTTCAATGGCGGCAAAATCAAATAATACACATGCCCAAAAATCTGGGAAAAACAGTAAAAATCGAGCGTAGAATAAGTTGAAAAAAATTAAAGCCAAAAATATTTACCAGAGAACAGAGTATGAAAAAATGATTGATTATAGAAGAAGGAGAGAAAGGCAGAAGTACAGCATCAACAATGGCAGACGATGGTGGCAACCGAGAAGAGAGGGAAGGAGATCAGATCCTA
The DNA here is from genome assembly GCA_003254975.1 of Ochetophila trinervis. NCBI lineage: Eukaryota > Viridiplantae > Streptophyta > Magnoliopsida > Rosales > Rhamnaceae > Ochetophila > Ochetophila trinervis. The sequence goes on from QANX01003200.1 coordinate 109,185, forward strand.
AACCCCTACGGGTGGGTTGTCTTTCGGGTCCTAAATCCCCAATTTGTAAGAATTTAGTGTTGGTTCGGCTTGTCTAGAGTAGAACTTGATTTTGTTTGGGCCTTCAATCGAACTTTAGAATTTGGCCCAATTATAAATTGATAATTTTAAAATGAATAATGATATAATAATTAAATTTGACAAAATGTTATATGGTACGAAAATACGGCACCATACAACGTAATAATTTGATGGTTTAAATCTATGCTATTGGATTAAATTAATATTAATATCACATGATAAGATAAAGGGATAATTTTACAAACACCCCCTGACTTTTAGTATAATATCAAATTAGACCCCCAGGTTTTGAAAATTCCTTAAACACCCCCTACACCGTAAGAAGTCAGTAACTCTGACAGTGTCAGAGTGTTAAATGACATTAATACCCTTATTCTAATAAAATAATAATAAATTTTAAAAAAAATTAGTTTTTTAAAAAAATAAAAAAATTAAATTATCACTTTCCTATATTTTTTTTTCTCTCATTTTCTCTCCCTATTTTTCTTCATTACCAAAACATTTTTTTTTTCTTTGGTCTGCACAAATTCGAAGAACCAAGCCAAAAAAAAAAANTTATATTTATTTATTGATATTTTATTATTATTTATGTTAGATATATAATTTTAGTTTGATTTGTAAAAATATTTTAAATATTTTTTGTAATGCATGATATTTTTCTTAGCTATGATAAATATTTAATATAACATTATTCTGTAATATTTTACATATTTTGAATTCACAGTTATTAATTATGTTAATATTTTTTTAAGATGTTTAGCATATAATTTGAATATGTATTAATTTAATAAAAAATAGAACAAATATATTTAAGCCTAGAAAATTCAAATTAAACAAGACACAAATACATAACAAACACATTTAACATGAATTTGTTAACATGTTGGATTTGAGTGAAAAAAATTTGACACAAACACGAAACGATACGGCACAAATACAGTTCAACACGATACAGTGCCAGACTTAATAATAATTATGTTAAAAAATATTGAGATAACTAATAATTAAATGCCTTTATAAAAAGGAAAGAGAGAGAAAAAAACTAGTGACATTATAATTCAATTTTCTAAATACTAGAGATGCTATTATAATTACAATTAAATGCCTTTAAGAAATACCAGAGATGCTAAATAATCATGCTCAATATTAAATTGAGAGACAGAATTAAATGCTTCTACACTATATTATAATTAAATTTGAATTCATGACTAGGTACATTAATTAATTACATCAATTTATATTACTCTCCATATATGAATTTGAAAGACTCAAAAATGAATTATATATTACAAAAATGTCAATTAATGACCAACTAATTAAATAGCACCATAAAAGCCATTTAATGTACCAGTAATTAAATAGTACCAAAAAAGCCATTTTATGTACCTGTAATTAAATAGCACCAAGAGATACATTTATTAGTTGGTCAAATTTTTTAGTGGAAACTCATAGTAAGCAATTAAAGAGGATTTTTTTTAGCAAATAAATATATAAAATTAAAGAGGATTTTTTACGTTTTTTTACCAAGTAATAATTATGGCTTATCTATGAGAGAAAATATTATATTTAATGGTTATATTACGTCATCAGTATTATTTTTAATCTTCATATAACAAGTAACAATGTAAATTTAAACATATAAACTTTACATAAATATTATTATGAAATCAATGATAAATAATTTATTATATTATATCATCCATATATAGTTCCATAAACTCTACTAAAATTAAATGTAAAGGAAAAATCACTTTAATTATGAGGTTCTTTTCTTACTTGAAAATAATCTTGATTTTTTTTTTCCTTGTTTTTACTTTGACAAATGTGCCACTTATCACCGCCTTCTTAGTTAATATTGAGATTTTATTGATTCAATAATTAAAAAAAAATTCCATAATTATTATGATCCATGAAATAGATCTTCCCCTCCTTATCTTGGTCATATTCCCACTCACCCATATAGCCAATTTCTGAATCCAATCTGGCACACCATTAAATTAGACTCTGGAATTTTCTTTAATGGTAATTAGAAAGAAAACCATGCATTTATTGCCCTAATGAAACCTCCACCAATTCCACTATACATGTAATGTTTTTTTTGGTGAATACATGTAATGTGTATATATAATATATATATATATATGGAGGAGCCAACGATCCAAATTCCAAATACAATCCAAAAATCTCCTTTTACCCTCTAAAGGGTATAACATATATAGTGAATTTGCGAACTACTTCAATGGCGGTCGTCGGTGTTCGTTGCTTGAGCTTTGCCGTTTTCCTGATGGCCGGAATTCTGGCCTCCGGTAGCTCCGGTGTCCGGGCTCAATGCGAAACAAGCATCCCCGGTCTGATAGCACAATGTCAGCAATACGTGTCGAAAACTGGGCCGAAGATTCCGCCGTCGGCAGGGTGTTGCTCGGTGGTGAAGGGGTTGGACATACCATGTGTTTGTAAAATGGTCACAAAGGAAGTCGAAAAGTTGGTTAGCATGGAGAAGGTGGTCTTCGTTGCCAGAAGCTGTGGATTGAAAATAGCCAAAGGAACCAAATGTGGAAGTGAGATTTTCAACTCCCTTTAATTATTTATATTTTAATTTCATTTTCAACAACATATATAATTATTATTATTTTTATCTTAATTATAATATTTTCTCATTAGACCGTTCCATAATTATTAATTTTTAAAACATAAAAATGTTAAGAAGCTACTATTACTAATATATTTATTCACTGGATTTGTTTATCAAATGATGTGTGTAAAATAGTATAAAAAAATTATTATTTTTTTTAATTCATTAATCTATTTAAAAGTGGTTTATATTTAAGTTTTATGAATATTTTAATTAATAAAATTTTAATATTTATATTTAGAAATTAAATGAACATTTTAGTGTCCGTAGCATTACTGTTACTGTTATTTCTATATGTTTGAAGAAAAAAAACATATGAAATTATTTATTTAAAATTTGTTTTGGTTTCAGGTTATACGGTTCCAGATGCAAGTGGAAGGAAGGCATGAGAATGGCAATTGTGAACCGTTATTAGGATTATCTATGTTAAGGTTTATGAATAAGACTCCATGTAGCGAACAATAATCCTTATATACCAATGAATAAATAATAAAAAAACAAACAAATTATCGTTTTTATTATTATTTATGAACATGTGCTTATTTTATTTTGATAAGTTTGCCGATTTACACAAATATAATTAGATTAAGAAGTGGTAATTTGAATTAAACGCAGACCCTGAAAAACAAATTGCTATATAGTTAAAGATATCATGAGTTGCAAATTAATTTTTTGGCGGCTGAGAAGAGAATCCGGAAATTTGAATTTTCAAAAGCACAGTTTCAATATCATTTGTCTGCTTTTTTATGATATCTTAAAAGAACGTGGGGTGGCTGTAGATTTGTTTAAGGTATTGGTTATACAAGTAGACTACAGAACAACAAAAATATACGTCTATAATAAATACATATATACATTATTTTTATACAAAAACGGCAAGTTTATAAAAATCAATTCATACGTGTATGTAATAGGTTATGTAATAAAAAAGACAGAATTAAAAATACAGTATCATATATTTTTATTAAGATAAATTATTTTTTAAATACATAATAGAAAACTATAATTATTAATAAGGTAATAATAATTTAATCTATTAAAAAAATAACAATAAACATTCTTTCATTTAATAGTTTAATAATATTTTATTAACTATTTGTAATATATATTTTAGACCCCTTTTTTCACAGTTTATTCAAAATTCACGTACTATTTGCTTTTAATATTGTTAAGTGTTAGTTTTTGATACATAAAAGGTCACGTGAGAGAGAGCTGAAGTCTTAATCAAAACAACTGTGTTTTTGGATGGTTTACTTAGGTGTTATTTGCTGTGCACCGTTTCACTTGGCTTTGTATAGAGGTTTGGTTTCTGAGGAAAGGGAGTACGATCATATTGCTAGAGATCTAAGTTTTCTTCTGCTCAGCAGCTATCTTCTGTGTACATCATCTTCATCTTTTTGTTGTCTTAGAGTTCTAGGAGATTTTCTCATAGAAAATCTGTGCAAAAAAGTGTGAGGTTGTGTTGCTGAGTGTGTATTCCATCTGTTTGTATAGCTTTCTGGTTTTAGGCTTGTAAACTTGAATTTTTGAATAAGAATGACTAGGGTTTCTTTGGTAGAGTTCAAAGAAAATGTAGGTGAAATTTATTTCACCGAACTTCTATAATTTTTGTGTTTTGCTGTGATTTCCTTTTATCTGTTTTTATCTTTAAGGCAAATTGCATATCATTAAGTTTAAAAATGCATTATTTTTTTGTATAATTGAATCTTGTACAATACAGACGTTATTTATGTAAAATTCATACAGCATATATTGCATACAGCGTATATGCTTCATCTTCATAATACACCTTCATTCCAACTTTTAGTTCTCTTACACGTTTGACAGAACTTGAAACATAAGAAACTTCCTCATTATCATTTTCTTCTCCAACCTGAGATAATATCATTAATAAAAGAAAATATTTTAAGCAACTAATTAACGAAAATGAAACAGAAATATTACTAAACTAAACCATTCAATATACAATAATGCTAAATATTGATCAAATTTATTCACTATAATGTGGTAGATGATGTGAGTCAATATTTAATGAGTTTATTCTTTTAATTCAATTAATCATTTAAAAGTATCCATATTTAAATTATAAAAATATGTCAATCAATATTATATCTTCAACACATATTATATAGTAAATAAATTTAGTCAATATTTTGATCTTTATTAACATTACTCTTAAATATATGTTAAACATATCAATGATAATTCTTTACAACTACAACACATATCACAAAATAGAAAAGAAAATGGCATTGTAAGATTTAATCCTGCTAAATATCATTCTATGTTGGTATCTTATAGATTTACAACCACCCTTTGTTAAAATAAAAAATAGAGATACAAAAATAATGAAGACAAATACAGATGAATTTTAGATGATCGATGATGAAGCTTCAGACTTGGTTAATAAATGAAAGATGAGAATGAGCGTGTTTTCTTTTTGTATATCTGTGACTTTTTCCTTTTTCAACTCAAAGTGCTACGTGGAAAAATAATTAGAGTTTTTATTATTATTATTATTATTTTGACAATAGTAAATTCATAAACCAAGGTTTGAACTCTTAACTTGGGGATTGTTCTCAATAATTATATACTAGGCTAAACTTATGAATACAAAATAATTCGAGTTTGCTTACCTATAAACAGATGCACAACTTTTTTTTTTAGTTCTTTCTAAAAAAAAGTTTGAGTTTTCTCATATATTTTATTTTCTTTTCATTTTTTTTTCATTTGGTTTATTTTATTTATGAATATTTTTAAATAAAATGACATTATATTAATTACATATACGAATGAAAAAAAAAAACATAAGATTTAGATTCATGTTAATATATATATTAAAAAATAAATTACACTCTAGATATTTTAATTATATTGCGTGTTATAAATACATATACAATTTTATTTTATTTTTTTAATTTAATATTCAAATTGAATATTTACTATATCGTTAATATCTTAGGCGATTCTGTTTGAATTGGTCCATTGACCTACAAATTCTACACTAGATGTCTTTTCACTATTTTAAACTTCCTCTTTTAACAATCTCTTTAATAATTTAAAATTATGGATCAAACTTTAAAAAGCAAAAAATTCAAGTGTAAGGGCAAATCTCTCTGCAAGTATAGATGTTTTGCATCTAACATTGATATATTTGTTTCCTTTATATACAATTTTTTTTATCTAACATTGATATTCAAGGTTTAGTAAGAAAATTAATGTGGTATAAAAGCTATATACAGATTTTAAAAAGCCTTCCAACACTCTCATTGGTCATAAATGACTCATATCCTATATCATGTCCTTACTTTCTCTTCCTTTGTAATGAATGTGAAGCCACAAAATAATAAATTATTATAATGTTCCTTTTTAATGTGAAATCACTATGCCAAAAATCTTCATTGGCGAGGCAAAAAGGGCATCGCAAATTGTAAAAGATGACGCAAATTTTTGAGTCACCGAAAAGACTGTCACCGAAAGTTAAAAATATTCGCGACGGCCAAAATGGGTTGCCGATAATGAAATAATTCACAATGCATGTGTGGCCAATTACGGACACAATTGGAGATGCTTGCGTTGCCAATTAATAATGAAATTGGTGACACGTGCGTCGTCAATTCATCATTTTTTGCTGAAATTAAACGGAAAAAAATGGAAAAATTGGCAACGCTAGTGTCGCCAATTGGTCTGAAATTGGCAACACTGGTGTCGCCAATTGGTGTCAAAATTGGTGTCGCCAATTATCTCCCAAATAGTGATGCATGCGTCCCATTTTGTGTCGAAATTTAACATGAATGGCAACGACAATTGACCATTTTTTGGCGACAAAATTTATCACTAATTATTTAGACCATTTTTTTAAAACAACAAAAAAATCCTATTTAATACGTCACTGGATAATTCAAATTTAATTGTATTGACAAATAAACGATTTTTTACATTTTTGTCCATATTTTTCATGTTCACCTATATATCAACAAACCATAAACATTTGTATCCATAAATGTATAACAACAAAACTCACATGATATATATATCATAACAGCTCCATAAAGACAACTCAAAACCATATACATTTTTAATATTAATATTTGTATAACAATATCCAATTATAGACAACATCATAAACATACAAACATCATATTAAACACAATTACCATTCGGTTAATATAATTTTATTTATCCATTTTCAAACCAAAATATTAAAATAAATTTAATAAAATAGTCAAACATGCATACCTGAGTCCGGCGGCGGCATGCAAGAAGAATGCCGACAGTTCGGCGGCAGCGAGAATGAACTTGACAGTCCGGCGGTGGGTGTTTGAAGAAATGCAGTAGATCGGTTTGAATCCGGCGACGAGTTTATTTTTTAAATGCAAATAAATTGAGTTCGAGTCCGACGGTGGCGACGTGTATTTTTGAAATGCACTTAGGTTTGAGTCCGGTGGCGGGTTTGAGTTTGAGAGCATGAAAATTTGAAAGAATACACTCGGTTTGAGGGAGGGAGAATGGGGGGAGAGTGAAAAATAAATTTGGGTTTGTGAGAATTTATGGCGCCATAAATTTCAGAAAAGGTGATGCAGACGTCCCTAAAAGTCTTTTAGCGACGCGGTGAGTCGCCAATACTGATGACTTTTGCGACGCTAGTGTCGCTAAAAGTCTTATTATAGGCAACGCTAGCATCACTAAATACCTATTATAGGCGACGCTAATGTCACTAAAAGACCTATTATTAACGACGCGAGCGTCGCTAAATACCTACTATTGGCGACGCTGGCATCACCAATACACAAATTTTTTTATAATATAATTTAATATTTATAATTATAAAATTTAGTTGAAATGATATAATTTTATTTAATATATAGTAATTTTTTTTT